>JAAAKQ030519331.1:14542-38993 GCA_010016005.3 Zanna intricata | reverse complement strand
AAATCTTTTGCTAGCCGTAACTCGCTAACAAAACGTTTTCAGGCATATGTTTATTGGAAACGTTTTTCTTATTTTTAGGTATAGAATCCGTTTCCGAGAGATTGCCGTGCAGTTTTGATACACCCTGTAGATATCCCGTCTAATGTATGAGTTTGTTGTGACATATGATATAAAGTATAAGTACGGTTGGTTACCTTACTGATAAATAAAGATGATTTTGTTAATTATATTAGAGAGAGAGAGAGGAAAAATAAATCTGATCATAATTTACTAAAATAATAGTTTCCAAGTTATAAACAATTTAAGAATTGAAAAAATATATTTGCATATTATGACATAAACAAATCTGTTTACAGTTTTACTCACTTGCATTATTCTATCTGTTTTCTAAGGAAAAAATCTATTTTGGTGATTTATTTCCATTAAGTAACTACCATCAACTCCCTGTACAAAAGAAAAGGTATCATAGCGAATGAATAACTAATTCAGAGAGGAAATTTACTTTGTGTACTTATAAAGCTAATGTCATGAACGACCAACTGTCTAAAGTAAAACAAAAAACGACGGAACGACAAACTTTAAACGACGGAACGATAAAGAACTTTAAATGAAGCATTAATTTGGATTTTATATCTGAACAATGTAACATAGGGATCAGTACCGTAAATTAAATTTTTAATTATTGAATTTTATAAAAGAAATTATTGATGTACTTACGGAAATAAAGTTCTATGGAATTTTTTCTTCAATGTTATTTTTAATTCACAAGTATAATTTAGCGAAAGTTGCTTGAAATTTTTTCAATTATGTTAACGATGATTATTTGCAGACGATGATTTCATTAAAAAATAATATCAAATTTCATTAAATAACAATGATATTCTGAAAACGATTTTTTCTGGGTAGACACGGAATTTTAATTCAGAACTGTAATGAAGTTTTTGAGTAAAGAATTACAATTTTTTTAAAATTATATAGATGATATTATTGTTTTTATATTGTTATAAATCGTTTAACAATGATCTATTTTCTATTGTTTATATAACTCGATCAAACTCTCAAAAAGGAATTTAACATGGGAAAAACTAGAGAAGTTCTTTAAAAACAAAACTTAGTGAAATGATAAGAAAGAACCTACAAGTTCTAAATAGTTTATCCTTTAAATAAATACATTTATTTAACAAGTTTGCTTTTTATATTAGTCCCAATAAATTTGTAGTATTTTTAAATAGAACAGCTGTTTTTACAACAACAAAAAAAAGAAAAGAAAAAAACAAGAATTTTTTCTGTTTATTTTTTTTTAAATAGTTATTTTTTAAAAGGTGTATTTTTGTTTTTTATTTTATTAAAATTAACTAAAAATTGAATAAAAGTTAATAATATGACTAATAAATAAAACAAAAATTTTTAAGTAATTTAAAAGGTGTGTAATAAAAAAGTACTCTTAGTTTTCTCTACAAAATAAAGCAGTTTCACGACACTATCAGTTTATGTATCAACCCGATTTATTGCCAGTGTCATGCATACACAACCTAACAGTTACTTATCGTAATAAATTTATTACATTATTCTTCGTAATTTCATTAAATATAAATGTGTGTGTGTGTGTTGAAAATTATTCTTTTTACGAATTCAGATAATTTTAACAAAGTATTTAACTTTTTTCTTTTTTTTTCTTTTTCTTTTTTTTGTAATGATTAAAATAGTTCACTACTGAACTTCTCTTCAATGATTAAACGAGACTACACTGATAATTTTTATTTCGTAGACATAACTCTTGGTTGTTCAATAATTAATTTTTTTTCTGGAGAATGTTTGAACTTCAGAACATGAAGCATTAATTCGAAGAAAGATAAATTAAAAGTTAGCATAAAAAAAATATAAAAATGTCATAATAAAATAATTTCCTGTTTTTTATAAGAATTTTGTTATTAAGTGTCTTATTAGCGATATTATTACAAGTTATTTTTATTATTTATTGTTAATTTTTATATTTGACATTTTGATAAAATTATAAAAATACTTATTTTTATCGAAAGAAAATGCTGAATATAATAATAATAATGATAGTAACGTGCATTCTTATCGTTCTTGGTTTAAGATAAATTATGCGATTGCAATAGGCCTGCAGCTATCGACATGTAATGTCAACATGTCATGAAAATGAAGTTATTTGATTGACAGAAGATGGCATAAGTTTCATGTTTTAAAATATTACCATCTGTTACAATAAATCGATCACTCTTTTCTTGAAATTAAATCACTGATCGAATAGTTACCGAAAAAATGGAACTGTTAATAAAAGACTTTAAAGATTACCCGATCCACGAGTTATCTTCCACCCGTGATTGTCTGAAATCCTAAGCCTATAGAACGGTTACAAACCCAGCAGAAATTTGATAATGAGTTTTTTTATGTGTTTCAGAACCTTCCACAATCGACGGCTCAGTATTTCAGATATACGTTTTTCTTTCAATCAAATTAAAAATTTACCAACATTTGTTTCCACAAAGGAATTATACCAGAAAAGTTTCTATCACATTTAAACATGATATTTGCTTTAGGAAAGGTTTACACTAATACTTATCTCTTTAAAGTTGGGTTGAATTCTTTACTCCTTATACAAGAACGTAATCAGTAAAATCATGAATTTCCTAGACATGTTAATGACTAGGAAATTGATAATGTGATTAATCCGATAGTATGTGCGCTCCAGTTTCAGAATAATTACCTCAAAAAAGGTTTGTCAGATTTTTATCGGAATTAAAATTTTACAGCTTTGGTTTTATTATTTTTTTTTACTTCCACAGGTATAGTGATATAATTTGCTACAGCTATAACGGGAAAGAATGTAGATTTGTAAAAAAAAACTAGAAATTTTTTTTTTAAGTTTTATGCTGTAAGGAGACATTTAAAAAAAATAATAAAGTAATTTAAATAAATTATAAGTAATGTACGAAAAAGAATTTGTATTCCAGAGCTCCCAAATCCAAAAAATCTTTTGCCAGACTGAAGTTTGTGCGAATGTATGTATATACGTATTTATGTAGGTTGGCTTATATTTAGTCTTATAACTTTGGATACCGTCGACGGATTTTCTTCAAACATGGTAGGCAGGTTCTTACTACCTTCGAGGAAAAAGATGTATTAAAGTTTTGCAAAAACTGGAAAAGAGGTTTATGCTGAAAAAGGTGTTTATGCTGAAATAAAAATCTCAAATTTTTACTGGGGTACTTTAGTAAAAACTGTTTCTTATAAAAGCTGAAGTTTTTTTTAACTAAAATCACAAATTACCAAAAATCTTTACTTATTATTTATTCCCTTCCCCAAAAATTACTTTATATATTTTTCGTTATTTTAGCTATATCTTGCTTCAGAAAAGAAATTAATTGGAGTTTATGTGGATCTACATCAACTTTTTTCGACAGCAATAGGCCTTCATACCACTATAAAAATATTTTGCCCATTTCACTCCAATGGTTTACTGGCGATACTCCCACTACCACCCGATTCGGTGCCTTAAAGCATAAAACCGAATATCTACGCCACGAAGGGCTACGAAGTTCGAAGTCTGAGCTTCGAACAGTTTAAGCGACCAATTTCCTATCTACCTCCTAGAGCAAATCTAAAGGTGAACGGAATAAGCGTGATGCAACACACCACCTGCTTCTGTGTCCCACCGCTCACGTGTCATATATTAACTAAAATTTGGGTCGGCGCACCCCGTCTATACTAAAATATATGACTGTCATAAATATAAAATTTATTCCGTCAAGGACAGCATTCGCTGCCACGCCTAGGTCGTAGCAAGCCAGTAAATACCTATCCACCATATTACAGCGCTTGGAACATAATTGGCTGATGTTCAGCCATGTCTCGAGGGTAGCTTCCTACAGCAGCGCGATAAAAGTCTTTTCCCTTAGAAAATTATTTATATCGATTGAACAAAGCAACCGCTTCAAGGAACTTCCACACGGTCCGACAATGCGGCTCGCCAAATTGACTCACCGCTTGTGTGTGGCCAATTTTTACCTTGATCTCTACGTTCCGGGTGGCCTGAGTCCTGGCCTCCCCAAGAGCGATAAATTTGCATGGTTATGAGCACATGACTTCCCGTTGCCCTTAAAAATGAAGTAGAGGCGTATCAACCCTCCCCCCCCAAGTCCTGTTATTTATACAAGGACCTTCCCTTACCCGTGGTGTGCCATTCTTGCTGCTATGCTTCCATCGCGAGGCTCTGATGCCTTCTCTGCAGGCGGAAAATGGGTATAAATTTGGCTCCGGTGCATTGTGATCACCGTTCCTCCGGTATAGGACCGGCTCGAAACCGCATCCCAAATACCTTGGCCTCCCTGCCTCTTCGCAATCTCCACATGGCCACCCAAACTTTCACCACTAAATCGATTGGGAGAACCTATCCCAATACGGTAGTAGCCTCATAGGAAATTGTTTTAAAAACACCAGTGCATACAATTTAATTTCTGCACTAGGCACTACTTAAAACTTTTAATAAGAGCTCTATTTCTGTCCAATCTATGGGCCCAATCCAATAGCTTGTAACAAAATATTTTTTTTTTAATTTTTTAAATGTAAATTCATCTCGCAAGTTACCCATTGCATTTAAATGTAAAAATTAACATTTCTGATAGCCATTTACCTTCAATTTAAAAAAAAAAAAAAAAGATAAGAAATATTCGCCTCCTTTCTAGAAAATTACAAATATGTTTATTTAGAATTATGACTTTTTTTTGTATTTAAACAATTTTAAAATGGTTTTTTTTTTAAATTTATTATCACCAATTAGGGATTATTTTCTTAAAAATTAATTCTATCCGAATGCTTACGCTTGAGTATGTGAGCCATCAAAAAAAAGAATTCTTTGCAATTTCAGATTTTTAATGCTCTAAATGATTTTGTTAAACAATAAAGTCAATTAAATAGCTTAATACCCCTCACCTGTTGATGGAGCTCCGAAATTTAAAAAGAATTTAAAAGAAATTTTGAACTACATATACAATTTATTGCTGCCTTTTTTAAAGTTAACTATAGAATTCCAAAACAGGTAATTTTTAGAATTCATTTGCGGAAATCCGAGTTTAGTTGGTTATATCTTGCAAACCCCGTAACCAAATAATTTAAATAAAATGTAAAGCATTGTTTTTTACAAGGAATTAAATATGAATAGATATTATTTGATACTAATATCAAAGTATAAATTTGTGTTGTTTTTATTATGTATCATCTCAATTCCAACTGATTAAGAAAGCGCGGCACTCTGTGTCGAATTTACATTGAATTAATAGTAATATATATATATATATATAAACTAAACTTACGACCAGAATTTTTTTTATATTGTTCTTTATATAGGCAGAGACTAAAGGAAAATAACTTGTAAGATTTCTTTCATCCATCCATCTACTTGAATACTTTTTCTAAGCTTTTAATTTAAAGTTTTTAAAACTAATGAAAATTACAAATTAGTGGAAATTATTCTTAGCGTTTTAACTGTATCATAATGTTTATAATATATTATTATAAAATAAAGTAGTGTTATAATATTTACTGTTATTCTTACGTAGTTGATTTTACTTATAAAGAAAGCTTATCAAGGGACCTACAAAACTGCGCGACTCGGGCACGTGACTCCCGGTAAAATTTGAATTCCATTACAAGATACAATAAGAAAACATTTGATTTGCTAAATTATAAATCAATTTATTTTAAAATATTTCTAAAAAGGCGCGTATAAATATATTTCAATTCAATAATAAAAAATTATCGACAAATTTAACCCAATTAAAAACAGCCCAAAAAGTTCAATATAAATAAATTTAAAAAAATCCTTAAATTATTAGCTTACAATTTTTTTTTTCAAGAAAATTTAGTCAACAGCGATAAGATAATTCGAGTGTATATGAGTAACATTAATCTTTATACTGTCTATGACATCACATAATATTAATTTATTACCATTATATTATTAATATTGTTATAATCCTATTTTCCATTTCCAAATTATTTCTCGTTGAACTGGACAGCATACAACATCGGATCTTATTGCAAACTATGCATGCTGAAGGTACGTTAATCTTTCCTCTGCTGTTTTGTTAATAAACTTTCATTCCTGTTTACGTTTGTTTCAGAGTGAAAAATTTTCAAACCAATTTCTTATAATTCATGACTTAATAGTGACACGACCTAGGTTATGAAAAACAACTCTGAGTTCTATTGAGAATCAAACTAAACTTCAGGTAGAGAAGTTTATATATTTATCACTAATTCCTTACAATTTGTATTATTAACGTACTTATAAAAATTTAATGCAATTAATTGAGTAAAAAGTGGCAAATTCATGAACATCAGTTGCAAGATTCTATTTTATTAATCTTTCTATTTATTTAATATTATTAAAGTAATAATAATAATAAAAGGCTGGGGCCTTCAGATGGAAGTCCGCGCGTCTTGTGCTGATCTCCAAAAGCAGGAGACTGGGAGTTGCCGTTCTCCTACTGCTCATTTTATATGCTTGACACAGCTGTGAATGTATTAGAGAAGTTCTTAAGGGAAAGAGTGGTTGTGGCGACGAGAATCAGGCAGGTGGCCTGCCGCCCAACCAGTTTGGTTCCAGCAGGTCGGTGGACCCTTGATGCAGTCCAAGTGGTTGTTGAGATAGTGCGGCTAGCAGAGGACTATAATCATTTTGATATTCTTCTACTTACGTTGTACATGAAAAACGCATTCAACTCTGCACGATGGAGTTTTTGCTTCGGCCACTGCAAGCATCCTGAGAATGGTGGACGCATACCTTAGGAACCGCGGTCTCCTCTACGGGACTGCGGCAGGATGGCGTAGGAGCTCCGATCAAATCGGGGGTCGATTTTTGGCCCCGACTTTGGAACGCCGTCTATGACCGCTTGCTGAGGCTGTACGTACCGCAAGAGTTGGATTTGGTTGGGTACGCTGACGGTGTTGCGCTATTTGTTGCAGCACGGTGAAATCTAGGTAGCCGCCCTCTCAGGCTAGGATACGGAGGACTCAGCCTGAAGTAATGTGAAAAACGGTTCCAAGTCGAGTCTTAATCGAAACGGAGATGGTTTTAGTTGGTAATCTACTGATGCCCGTTTGATAAAACATCAGTCGGAGTCCAGCACTCTGTGCGCAAATCCATTTCTACCTCTCTTCACCATCCTCAAAAACAATTTAGTTATTATTATATGTACGGTAGTTTTATTTTTTTCGGGGGAGATAATTTTAACCATGATGTTTATTTTAATATTTCTGCTAACATACTTTGATTAAAAAAAAAAAAAAAATCACTATTAGTTTATATCTGACTTTAATTGTGAAAAAAGTATTCCTGACCGCATCTGACAGATAATTTTTAGATACATTCATATGAATTACTTCCCTTCCCCGAAAAAATAGCTCCTGATAGAATGTACATTAAGCTCCCTGACGATGAATTCGGATTCGCCACAAATGAAATGACCCAAAGTTAAATTAAATATTTGTTAGTTTTATGTAAAAATAAAAATAGAAAAAAATATTTTTGCAATAATTTTACTGATGTAGGGTTTACAATTTAATTCATGGATTTTATATACACGACAATATGAAATTATTATTAGAATTCTGAGCGTGCCGATGTGGACGCAACCGCTCGCTGTCAGTGGGTTCAGCAACAAAAACAAACACGCTTTTTCTATATTTACGGCTCAGCGGTCGAAAAACTATTTTATAGGGTTGACGCCAGGACTGAGCGATCATCATGACAGGGAAATTTTCGCGGTCTGCCGCTTCCCCAACAAAAGATTGGCGCCGCAGAGAGAGCGCCGAGCTTTTTCACAAGTACGGCTGCGGCCATCTAAATGTATAACATTTACTCGTACTTTTTTGTATTTTCTATCGTATATACATTTATCCAATTTATCCTGTTTTATATAAGGTCGTACTTTATATGGCAGCTTTAAAACAGCATCTATTCTATAATGAATCATAATAATCTTTAAAAATAAATTTACTTTTTTTTTTCTGTTACTTTAGATGCAATTTATTTTTTTAGAATTTACTGTAACACCTAGTGTCATTATTGAAATTTAGATTTAAATATTCATTTAAGATTGTTTATACAAATGTTCTCATAATTCCTTTACATTAAAACATTTGGAGAATAAATAAAAATATAAATGTATTGCTTAAGAAGATGGATCTTTTTAAATAAGAAAATTAGAGAGAAATATAAAAAAAAGTTTTCTCGGCCAGTGAAAGATTTTGACGATCGAACAAAAATAATAAATTACAAATAGTTACATAGAGTAGTGAATGAAACCATTAAATTTTGTTATTGAGATTTATACATTCAGTACTATTATTTTATCTTTTTAATGACAGCTAATCAAGAAAGGTGGTAGTGTATGTAAAGGTAAAACTGATAATGATAAATTCTGATTGAAGCGTGAAACTAGTTAGAATTGTTTTTTTTAATGATTCAAAACTTTACGAGTTTTGTTTTATCCGAGGAAATAAAATAATGAAAACTGTTGCTTAGAGAGAGAGAGAGAGAGAGAATCATAGAGGAAGTTAAAATTACTTAACTCTTTAGTAATAAAAGTTAATAATAAATTTACGCTTACATCTTAATTAAAGAAAAAAAAAAGTTGCTTGTTTTTAAATTAATGAAGTACGATCATGCCAGTCAGTTCTTTTCTAATTTACTAGGCAAAAAAAAAATTAGTTAAAACATAATAAAAAATATATTTAAGAAATAATAAGCAAATTTTAAGGCGATAGATAATTGCAAAAAAAATTTATTGCATCAAAAAAATCAAATAATGAAAAGTATCAGTTAAAATAATAAATAAAATATTTTTACCATAAAATAATAATGGGCGAGAAATGGTTTTGAAACTACAGTTGAAACTATTAGTTTGACATAAGGATAAATAAGAATATTAATGTAGACTGGAGCATTGCAAGTGTAGGCTTATCAATAATAGTCTTACTGTCGTCTTATATCCTATGTTTTTACTGACAGTATTGTAATTACCTGACACACTCATGAAATTACGAAGTAAGATTCATCTGAAACAAAGAGGTCCAAGTAACAAAAATGTCTTGTATAGGGCATGCTTAGCTATTTGATGAGCGTAATCAATAAGCATGCGCTAAACTTTGTTTTTTGTTTATAACGTATGCAGTTTTCTAAGCGTTCAAGATATTATTATTATTTTCACAGTATAAATCATTTTTCATTTTTATTGATCCAGAATTTTTAAACAAAATATAAGAAGCAAAATATATATATATATATATATACATATGTGTAAAAGAAACCTATTTAAAACTGATAATTTTACTACACACTTACTAATTTACTGCAAACGGTTATTTATTTTTTAAAAACCGATAAGCTAGATGTAACAACCAATGATACAGTAACAAAAATGAAAAATGACAAAAATAGTAGAAGAAATTTAAGATAAAAATTTACAAGGAGAACGAATAAAGTAAAAAATGTAAAAATAAAACTAGAAATGAAAATTTAAATAATGATAATAATAGATCAAATTTATCTGAAGTATAATTATTATTTTTCTTTTAACCTCCAGAACCAATATTAGGTACATCTTCACAGGATGAGTTGAATGAATTGTAGTGTGAGTGAAAAATGCCATGCCTGACCGGGATTCGAACCCGGGACCTCCAGATGAAAGGCCGAGACGCTACCATTCGCGCCACGGAGGCCGACATCTGAAGTATAATTATGAAAATAAATTAACGCGTCAGGATTTAATAAATTTATTTTTTTTGATTTAGATTCTATTATCAGATGAACTCGTTAAATTATATTTTTCATGATAACTAGGAATTACTCGTATTTTAAACCTTACGCAACAGGAATAGTATTAAAAACACACAAAAAATTTGTATTCGGTCAAAAAATTTACGGACAGGTATTTCAATATAAATATAATAAAAGATACGAAAACCACTTCTTTTTTTTGAACGGAAATAATTATTCATTTTGATGCACTGAGCTACTTTCATTTTTAATTAAAAAAGTAGAGCTCTAGCCAGTGGTGGAGTATCGTTAGTTTACTTTATAATAATTTAGTTCCTAGTTACGGATAGTAGCAAGTCATTGTCATCATATTACACGAAACAATCGCTAGAGGAGTATGTTACAAAAACATCCATTTTAACTGTAATAAAACTCCAGTTTTTGAGAAAGAGGATGAATTTTTCATATTCTGTTAAAATGCATAAGTTAAAATAAATTAAGTCGGCCATTTACTTTATTTTATTAATTTTTATTTTTTTAATTTTTTGTTTTATTTATTGCTATTGAAATAAACAAAACCACTGATATTTTTGTTGATTATATTTATAACTGATGTTAAATACCAGTGGAAAAGTGGTACTGTTTCTGTCTTTTTCTGGTAGGTTCAAGATTCGAGTCCAGTGAGACTTAAGATTTTTACAGGCTACTACGAAAATTCACCCATAAGTAACTTGAACCAGGTTTATGTATCTACAGTACAAATAATAAAATTAACAATAATGTTTAATTGTTAATCTGTAAGTTCTTATCTCTATTTTTCGTTTCATTATAATTTCATCTTTTGTTTTTCATTTCATTATAGTTAGTGAAAATCATACCTTATCAACCGTAAAGAAGTAGTTGAAATTTCATGTTTTCAAAAAGTACAGACATAAAATTTAGATCCTCACTTCAAGATGTAGAATGCGGAGTTCTTCAGAATGTGTTCTCGGTTTCTTGCTCTAATCAATATTTATTAATATCTGTCTCAAAATCATGTGCCATACATTGTAAACCTTTTTGTATACGACACAACAGTGTCTACATCTGAAGATATTTTTACTTTAAAATATTTTCTTTAAAAAAATTATGGAAATTCTACGATAGCAGATCAAAGAATAATTTATTAAATTGATTTTAACCATCTAACTTTAAAGCTAGATAAAACCATTGCATTGTGCTTCTCAGGTAGACGTAATATTACTGATCGCCTGGACTTTTTTTTCCAATTAATGATAACGCTATTATTTCTGTTGCCCAGAAAGCGACATTTTTGGGTGTTTATTACAAGATCTGCTAGGATGATCAAATCGATTTCATTTATAACATATCAGACCGTAATATTTTGCTCTGAAAACACAATAAACGGTAAGCTTACATCATTATTAAATATTTATTAGGCTTACGTATATTCCCATATAAACTATAATATCATCTCTTGGAAGTCCCTCAGAAACTCAGAACGAGTTTTAAGAGATAGAAAAATGTACTGTCAGTTCATTATCTCTCATCAATAAGTATGAATCGATTAGACCTATATTTTGAAAATTAAATCTGTTATCTTATTTTTTTCTTTATATTAATGAATTTGCAGTCTTTCTGAAAAGAATGGTCACTTACTTATCCTTTAAAAAATCTGATGTGGACACTACATACTTCCTTGTATGCCTATTAAATTACATATAAACATTTTTTGTTGCACTTCATTTAAATTTATTTCATTTGAAAGTGAGATACGATCCTCTTAAATTCTTTAATAAATTGGACATTTACACAGTTGCTGAAATATTAGTTTTTATTAACATTTTATATCAACATATTACTTAATATGTAAATAATATGCTAATATTAACGTATTAGTTTATTAGTGTAGTTTTTATTAACATTGTTAATGTTTATACAATTATTAATTCAACAATCTTACGTGAAATATTAGGATAGAATAAAAGGTCCCTTTATTACTCGTATTACTACATCAGTGTTATTCATATCTTCGTAAGTTGCAGATTAACGAAAGTTTCAGATTTCTGGTGTGTCGTATGAAAAAAGTTAATAATAATTAAATTATTTCGTTTAGTAAACTCCTGTATACTTGTTACAAATGTTATTTTCGACCTTACGGTAAAAAATATCTGATTTCTAGTATTGGATTATTTGGTGAATAATCAATAATGAAAAAAAAACAATCATACAAAAAAAAGAAAGGTAATATGAAGAAATATATCTTCAAAAAACCACAAGAAGATCAATTTGATGGAAAAAAAAGGTTTAGAACAAGGGAAGAATAAAAATATTAAGAGAAGATGATAAATATAAAGAGGAAGAAAAGGATAAGACCAAGAAAAGAATAAAAGGATTAAAAGAGGATGATGAGTATAAAGAGAGAGAAAATTTCAAAAATAGAGAACGTGTACACAAATTAAGATCGGAAGAATTATATCAAACCAAAGAGCGGTTAAATTGGCAACAGAAAACAAATAAACGATATGAACATCAACTCCTACTTAGGAAGAATATTGTCTGAATGTCACAGGAGTAACGACCTAATAAGATAAGAATTTTTTGCAATTTATTAATTCAAGTGTATATGTCTCAGGTATATTTGTTCATATGAGGGTCTATTTTTCAGTCACTCTGTAGTTAACTTTAATGTAGGCAAAATTAGACAGAAATTCCAGAATAATTAAATAAAATTAAACAGAAATTAAGGTAGAAATTCAAAAAAATAATACGATTATAAATTATAATTTTAAGTTAATACTAAATAATCAGATGGTTCACCAAATCTGTTACATACACACGCATATAATAACACCTATTAAATTAAATTACCCATTTTTAAAGTACATAGAATTTTATTTCACTAATAACTTCTATTTTTTTTATACATTTATTTTTTATTGTAATTATTGAATTACTATTTATTGTAAAAAATTTTCTTCTAATCACGGGTTAATAATTATTAATAAATCAATATAATTAAATTTTTAAGTCTGATTCGAATCGATGTGCCTTTCCCTTGAAAGATCCGAGTATTTCATTAATTAAAGTTTATTGGCTATAACTCTGAAACCAATGAAAAAAGGTATTACTTATAATATATAATTGAAAAGCTCTCAATGACGGCTATTACTGCAGTTAGGAAAAAATCCAAAACCCAAATCTTTTTGGAATTTGGGCTCTTTTGAACACTGTCAATTACAATAAAAAGGGGAGGTGCACAACTAGATGCTACAACAGTCTTAAATCCAAAATTCCAATATTCTACGGTTAATCGTTTTTGAGTTGTTTGAGATACGTATTTACGTACATACACACGTCACCCCGAAACTAGTCAAAATAGATTCAGGGATGTTCAAAATTGATATTTCCATTGAAATCAGAAAACCGAAATTTTTCATGATTACAATACTTTCTTTACCACAACAAACAACAATAATAATAAAGAAAAATAATAGGTAATAAAAAAAGAATAAGTGTGCTTATACTCTGAATGAGGAAATACTTTGAATATGCTTATACTCTAGGAGAAAGATGAATATCTTTCTCAAACCAGGCAATTAAAACTGTTTTCTTAAAATCAACACAACACTTCGATTTACTAGACTGGGCCTAGTATGGTTCTGTTGACGTTTTTAATAAATTCCCAAATCATTTGAAAAATCTTCCTACCTTTATTTTCCTTCCTATTTATTCAAGAATACAATTAAACAATTTGCTTTGACGTAAACAATATTTATCTGTTAATGAATTTTAAAATAATATTAATTTAAAAAACTCACTTATCTGCATCCCGTGAACGTAAATATGTGCTCAAAATAATCTTCAGTAGCAGCTTCTGAATTTTGAATATTTTTTAATAATTTTGTGTATTTAATACATTCACTTTATTATTATTATTTCATGTGTTTAATTAAATAATTAATACGGGACTTTAAAAATCTGTTTTCAACAAATTATTTTATAATTTGTTTTATATTTATTATCTTATAATAACGTCGTTTGTATTATGTATTATTATGTACCGATCAGAATAAATTATTTATTTATTTATTTACTACTATTTCCTACCTTTACCATCTGTGTAAAGGAAACAAATGGTAAATGTGATTCTATGTGCATTGAATACCGAATTCACATTGAAAGATTTAAATATCAATCTTTCTTTGAAACATAAATATCTTGCTTTGAAACTGTTTGTTATATAACTTCTATGATACAAACTTAAATTGTATTATAGTAAAATTTTCAAGAGGTATAACCGCGTTCGATACTCAGCATCATAAACATCAATATTTCTTCATGCTCTTTAGATCTATTTACTAGACTTAATCACATATACACAAGTTGTCATACAAAATCTAATAACTGACAATTTTTTTTTTTTTTTAGCTCTTAATATATGATAATTTTTATAACCTCAGTTATGAATTATTTTTTTTTAATTTAGTAAATCTTATCCCACCAAGTCTAGCTAATGGTGAACTCGTCATCACAAATGAGCTGATTTCCAACTCAAGAGTTCTAAGATTCAAATCCTAGTAAAAGCAGTTACTTTTATATGAATTTGAATACTTGATTGTGGATACCGGTGTTCTTTGGTGGTTGGAGTTCAATTAACCACACATCTGAGGACTGGTATTCCTGTGATTGTACTTAAAAGACTACACTTTACGGAGGTTCCGAAGACTAAACAGAAAAAGAAAGAAATTTAGTAACCTTAAGACGTCAACAAGGGTGAGTAATACTTTTTTACCGATTAAACTGTAATGATCACTTTTTCTTTAGTTATGATGAGACTGACTTGAAATTGAAAGTTAGTAACACATTGATGAACAAATTGTAAAATATTTAACAAGACAGAAATATGCTCAATGTCGCAAAGTGAGGTAGGACTAGAAAAGAGCTTTCAGATGGACGAAACCTTTTATCTGTTTTTAGCAACATAATTAGTGAAGTAAGACATGAATTTCGTATCTGAAATAAAAAATATCTGAAAATAAAAAAAATATCTGAATAGATGCACTGTTTCTTGGTGAATTTTTAATTCAGGACTGATATAGTTTGGTAAAAATCATTATTGAAGAATATAAGACATCAAATATAAGAGACAGATTATACTTTTCAAGGAAAAGCTTCCTTGACTCTTGGTATCGTATTTCCTGATAAATGCATATTCTAAATGTATTCATGTATAAAAGTCTCTTTTGACAAACCAAAAGTGAATGTTTTCTGCTACGTATATCGCCAACGTCCAAAAAGAGATGAAGAAGTTAAGATCTGGAGTGTCATCATCTGTGAGGGTCAAAGGAAATGATGTCATCGACGGTTCAATGAACAGTGAAAGCTACATTCAAATAACATAACTGATGTACAGTTATGATACCCTAAGTTATGCTACCCTCAGTTGTACAGTTGATTGGGGGAATTTTTATTTTCAAGAACATAACATTCTTTGCTCAAACCAAAGGCGAAGATGTACTTGTTTAATGATGTTGAGTTGCTGATATGCCAGTCTCTCCTATCTTAATCCAATCGAAAATCTTTGTAATAAAATGGGTTCGAATTTTTTAAAATTTAAACCACACAACAAGCGTAATAACAAACAGTGGCTTACTGGATTCTGGAAAGCCAAAATAGGATAAAAATATCCTAGACTGATCGCTTTCATGCCTGAGCTATTTCAAGCCAGCAAGAAACTAAAAGTGAACAAAATATCCAGAATGTTACATCTAAGTTTTTTTCATTATTCCAAGGATGTTCTAAGACTCTGAATAATGGATGGAAAAGCAAAACGCAATGTTTTAACATTCATGAAATTAACGTTCGTAATACCATGTAAAATTATGGTTAGGTTACAATAAATAGTTAATTATTGTAATGGACTATTTATATTATTATTTCACGTACTCAACATAATCATTGTTTTCCCATATAATAGGGATAAAGTGAAAAAGAAATACCCAATGAAATGGCTGCAGAAGTTTAAATTGATCATTTGTAACAATATGGGATTTAGTTAGTAGAGTAGATGTTACGAACACGGGAAGGTAAGCACATTACATTTCTTAACGTGAACAATTTAGACTTTTATTGGCAAAGTTAGTTTGCTCACCCGAATAAAAGAAATTACCTAAAACACTTTTATTCTTACTTCAGATAAAATATAGGTCACATTACACTATATTTTACATACCTATCGATATGTTTTATATCACACTTATTCATTACCACGTAAAAATAACATATATATATTTATTTTTTTCAATTTTTAAGTAATTTTTCAATTTCTTCTATCTGAATACGATTTTATTAATAAAATAATTTTTTTTTATTTTTTAATTCAAATAGCTCACTGACAAATTGCAGATTCACACTCTATATTCAGTTGTGGAATTAAATAAAGTGTTTTTATATTTAATACATCCGAAATTCTTCAACTTTCATCCGCAGTATAGTAGATTCATATAGAATAATTTCCTAGTTTTACTATTTAAGTTTTTTCGGTTATCTTTCCCCACACCCCCCCACCAGTATTTCACTACCGTAAAGCGCTACAATACAGCTTTATACATATTATACGTAACTCATTGTTTGATATAAGCAGATTTCTTTTCTTCATAAAACATATTCTGATTTGGGTGGCCAGCTTTTTTACATATCTTTTTAACTAATCCATTATTCTTTAACTGGCAAAATGAATTTTATCAATTAAACAAAAAAATTCTGAACCTTCTCGGGTATTGTATTACCCTGTTTTAATAGTTAACTCTTCGTTATTTTCCTTTGTTTGGAATTTCACTTATTCATTCTTTACTCTTTATTTAAGTTCAGACTGTTTGTTCTTCATTCTTATTGATTATTTCTCCTTTATCTTCCGTTATCTAATTTTCTGTTCATTACTCTGTAATTTCATTACTGAAATCCGCACACTCCTTACCTTATTAATTCACATATCTAACAACAATTAATTTATTTCTCGTTTTATATTATGATTTTTCCGCATTTACTTTTTTCCATCTCGACTACAAACTGTAATTAGGTTAGGTATAGATAGGTTAGATTCTAACCACCTAATTTTGAATAGTCCATAATGAATACCAGATGGGGAATATTTATCAAATATTTTATCTAAGAGAATGCTACTAAATTTTAAAAAAAGGAAGGGAAATAAAAAATAAAAATTCTGCAAAAATTGCGGCAACTGGTAATCGCCATCCAAACCAGACAGTGCAGTAATGTACAAATCTTTCAGTATACTTAATGCAAAATTTCTTGTCTTATTGGACTGGATAAACCGTTCGAGTTCTCAACATGTCCTCGAAGGACTGCTGCCTAAATTCAGAGATTATTCTTTCATCTGGACTCTTTGCAAGTGTATCACCCGTTATGATACATTACGGTATAGAGTTTTTCTTTTTAAATATAAGTAATAGAAAAAACCTATCATAAATTCTGTTTATTTTTTATTAAATATTTTATTTTGCTGATACAGGCGTACATTTATTAAAATAGATTATATTATGATTATTTTGTCAAATCAAAATTGTTTTAAAATTGTAACCCTTGTTTTATATTAAAAGGAAGAATAGCAGTCGGTAACCGATTGTAGATAATAGCAGTCGGTTACTGAAATTGTCTGTTGTAATACAATTACATTAAGAGATAGAACTAAAATTGGACTCAGGTGTTTCCACTTCTACAATAAATTATTGTTTATTTCTTTGTGATTATATAAAATCATGTCACAGAATTTAATAAAAGGATTAGTCGAATTTTTAGTATTTCTAAAACATTTGCTTTGTTTTATGACTTCAAATTTCAGAACTATAAATTATTATTAATAATAATTTGAAAATGTTTTTGAGTTTGTTTAACCACGTAACTTCATCTTTTAATGATCTGCCATAAAGTTAGCATGTAAAAGTACTTTAGTACAGAGATTATTATGAAGGTGAACTACTGACTTCAAAAGATTCTCAGGATATTGGGTGCGATCATCTAGGGAGAACGGAAAGCTAATACTTGTACTGGAGCATGTTAATCATGAAAAGTAACTATTGATATATTTTTTACAGTATCAAAGACATTTTACCGACACGTCACATGTGTAGCATTTTTATTTATGATAGCTAAATAATAGAAATAGTTCATTGAAAACTTAACAAAAAAAAAAAAAGCATCTAAAGTAAAAGAAAATAACAGAAAAGAAAGTTCTGCGTCTCCTGAGTGTATAAAATCGGTTGTTCACACATTTCAGTGGTCTCTCCTCACAACAACAAAAAAAAAATTCGTATATAACTTAGGACATACGAATATTTTTTTAAATATTCAGAAGTACGTTATGTTTCCGGTCCAAACACGTTTAGCTTTCCTTCTCTCTCTCTCTCTCTCTCACACACTCTCTCCCCCACTGTTTCTACTTTTATATATATATTGGTTATATCACAAGAACTTATTAAACGAATTTAATAAAATTGTATAAACATGTTTTAAGCATCAATCTACATGTAATATAAAAATAGAACTTTGGAAATTTATATTTTGAAATTTCAGAGTAACGTTAATATTAAATCTTAAATCAATTTCTTGAGAAGTACTTCTTTAATAAAAATTATGTTTTAATAGCTATACACTAATAAAAATCTGTATTGTGAACAAAATGCAATATTGCGAAAAATTATTTCTCCACAGTCTCAATTTTTTTTCGTTTGAAAGTTTAGCGTTGATTCATTTTCAAAAAGGAAAAATTTCAGCTATAACATAGTTATAGCTGAAATTTTTAGTTCGTTCTCGTATTTAAAAAAATAAGAAAATATTTTGTTTACAATAAATAATTAAAATATTAGCAAATAAAATAAAATGGCCGCCATTTTGAAACTTGTTTTCTAAAATTTCCGTCCATGTTTATAAATTTGAAGAATAACAGTGTTATTATGTTGCCTTTTTAATAAAAATTTATAAATATATACGCAGATTGATTCCAAATTACAAAAAAAAAAAAAAAAATTGCTCGGAAATCTGTCGGAGATAATTTTATGGCATAAAAAATAAAAAATGATGTAACCATAGGTCAGAAAACGGTCGTTAGTGAGTTTCGGCTAGCGAAATATTTAACTCTACTTTCTGCTCCCTCTATGAAATTAAACCGTACTAAAATTTTTCGAGTACGATTCGATGGATAAACTTTGTAAACTTCCTTATGTTTTTTATCTAGGAAATTGAATAAAAGTGGTCCCAAACTTCTATCGCACTTAGGTTTTAAGAAAACCAGCATAAAACACGAAAACCTTTTCTCGGAATATATACTTTTTTAGGTTTGGAATAAAATAACAAAGTTATTTTAGCAATAAACAATTAAAAAATTCTAGTAATTTTTTAAGAAATTTAATTTTGATAAAATTGATGTAAATTACGTCTACTAAAATTAAACACAAACTTGAGACGTCCACCTTTAATTCGAAACAAAAAAAAAACAAACTGGATCGGAAAAGTGATGCTATTTTAAACATCAATTTTAACAGAGTTAAATTCTCTTCTAATTTAATCAGTAAGTTTTATTTGTTTATTGAAAATTTAACAAAACTATTTTACGCCAATAAAAAGTATGTTTTTCAAGTCAATTTTTTTATTACACCCTATTTCGTACAAAAAAAAATGGTGAATCAGTTCTGGAACCAACTTGTAAGTATTTTTCAGGTAAAAAAACCATAAGAAACCACTAAATTCGCCCCTTAATTTACCTTACCAGAATTTCAGTAGTGTTTCATTTCAGCGGAAGAGCAGAAATAGTGCCGAAATCTTTCACTAGCCAAAAATCGATAACAAAGCATTTTCGGACCGATATTTATCGGACTTTTTTCATTATTTAATGAGAGAAATAGTCCCTGTAGTTTAACAGATCCTCCCAAAACACTCTGCATATTAAATGAAATAAAATTATTTAAATTATAATTATATATGAATTACGAACCCCGGGGCTCCCAAAGGGCTCCCCAGGGCCTTCCAGGGTCGGCCCCGGGGGTCCCCCAGTGCTACAGAGCCGACACCAGGGCCGCAGAGCTCTCTTCACTCCCCATTACCGTCTATGCAGGACCCTTGATGTGTTAGTTATCTCGTGGTTATGAAAATAATAGAATACTCAGGCTTCATAGAAAACTAAAATAAAGATTAAATCACAAACATAATAATAGTAACAATGGTAACTAAAGTAACAGACCTTTGACGAGGGATTCTTCACTACTTACTTCTGCTGCCATGGTGGCAGAAATTAATTTAATTTTCAATTATTTATTTTTAATGAATATCCTCAATTGTCAATTTCGCCCCGTAAAATTCTCGACCTACGGCGTAAAACCTTTCCTGGGATAATATGAATGTATCCTGCAAATTGAAAGGGATTGATCGATTGGTTCTTGCGAGATGCAAGAAAGAAACAGACAGACAAACAGAAAAACTGTCGGCTTTTTATATGTAAGATTAATATGTACATCTAATATCTGAGTTAAAGTAAATTTCTTATTTCTGAGTTTCGTCTATTTGAATTTAAAAATTAGGTTAGGTGTATAATTTTTTTTTATAATCAATAACCTGTATACTTACAATCGATTCCTTAAGTGTAACCATAAATTAGTCGTTTGGTAAGAAGCACATGATAAGGGGTTCTTAAGGAAATCCCGTTGTAAGTAATTCATAATAGTAGCAATCAGTAATCTTAAAGTACATTAGAAAAAAAAATACTTCTGGCAACAATTCATAAAAACAAAATATTATTAAATAAAATAAAAAATTAAACAAATAATAGTTAAAGAAAAATAATATCACTAGATTTGATGGTATCATCATCAATTGATGATCCATAAAGTGCATCCGTCTCTATTCAGATTAAAAATATTTTCGATGTATTCGTTTAATGTTTCATCTTTGATAGCCTTCAAAAAACTCCTCAACCTCTGCGGAGCTCTATTAAGACGTGTTCTTTCTTTTGGTGTCCTGAATCGCTGGCAATTTCGTCTGAGACGCCGTTTTGAGCCAGTTAGACCTACATCTTCTCTCCGATTGGTAATTTTTTTTTTAACCTCCGGAACCACCGTTAAGGTATATCTTCAGAGGATGAGATGAATGTATTGTAGCATGTGTGAAAAATGCCATGCCTGACCAGGATTCTAACCCGGGACCTCCGGATGAAAGGCCGAAACGCTACCACTCAGCCTTGGAGGCCGACTCTCGGATTGGTATTGTCTCTTGTCGAATGTACATTTTCAGGTGTAGATCTCCATGCCCGTTTCTTCATGACCGACTTAGAAAGTATGTTGCGTAGTTATTATCCTCAGGGAAATCGAGAGGAAATGGGCAAATCAGTTTATCCTCGACTGGGTCGAGGATAAACCAATAAACAGGATAACAGTCGAGGATAAACAGGATACCAATTCGTATCCTGTTCGTTTCGTATGCAGGATAGGCCTCAGCTCTGTCGTACTCACAGCAACTCTCTCTCTTTTCTGTTTAGCCTCCGGAACTACATAAGGTATTACTTCAGAGGATGAATGAGGATGATGTGTATAAATGCGAATGAAGTGTAGTCTTGTACAATCTCAGGTCGACCACTCTCGAGAAGTGTGGTTAATTGAAATCCAACACCAAAGAACACCAGTATCCACGGTGATTGTTCTAGCATTAATCTAGTATTCAAATCCGTATAAAAATAACTACCTTTACTAGGATTTAAACCTTAGAACTCTCGACTTCGAAATAGCTGATTTGCGATGTCGCGTTAACCACTTGAACAAGTACCAGCCCGGTGGGCTGGTACTCATTGTAACTAAAACGGGCGAGTGGTCCGACTTGAATCTTAGCCGTTTTCTATCAGACAGTATATAGATGGTATATCTGAAGTGATAAAAAATTCAAGTAATTCCGGGACCTTCGTTAAGACCCTAGGCCAGTATATCGGCTGAAACTCCGAAAATAAATTCAGCGCAGATTTTGAATACAACTCCTCAACATCCTTCCTCTACTGGTTTTCATCCGCGAACCCTGTAACGGATCTTTTGGTTCCAGTCCCTTCCGCGATAAACCTAGAAGCTAGTGCTGCAATATATTCGAAGAACAACTCGTTAGTTATGTACGGCGCAGAGGACCGTTCATCGTGGATAGTGTTGTTTGTACCCGAGGGTCACCTAAATGGTTTTCCCCGTTTGAGTGGGCAATTGGAAAAAAAATGTATAGACCGAGTACCGGTAGAAAGGGCGGTGCCCGGGAACAATATAGCCGGGCCCGGTTTACCCTGCCCTGCAAGTTCGAGGCAAGGCAACAAAAGAGAAGATCCGAAACCGGCGGGCCCACCTCCCACGCTGGACTTTCAGCCGGCAGGCCCGTTAGATTCCGTTAGAGTCAAATGGACATCCTCCTGGATTGAGTGATACTTAACTGTGAGTCCGACCCAGGGGGGCAGAGGAAAAACTCTTGTAGGTCTCAACCAGTCTGTAACTTCAACCGTGGTTGCCTGAATTAGGTTAGTGCAGAAACCTGAAAGTTGGTGATGCCTCACAGAATTCCTAACCAGTATCGCAGTTCTGTAACTTCAACCATGGTTGCCTGAATCAGGTTAGTGCAGAAACCTGAAAATTAGTGATGCCACAGAGAATTCCTAACCAGTATTGTAGTTCGCCATGGGCTCTCCCGACTGGATGATTTGTTCGAAGCCTAAAGTAATTCCGGTCTGTAAAGTTTATTTCTGATACTAATATTACTAGTCCAGAGAACTGGTAATTGCCATAGTTTCTAGTTCTTCCCGCCTAAAAATGTAGGCTGTTAATGTTCCATGTAACGATCCGAAAAATTTTGTCATTCATAGATTTTTGAGAGTACCAGAGTAAGCAAGGCTTACAGCAACATACTTCCAGTCTGTTGAAATCTATTCCAGTGTGTAGGAAATCTACTTGAAGAAAGTCTATCTATATTATTCTCACCGTTACGGCCAGCTGCCACAGCATAGGTTCTGTGGAGAAACTCAGGCTTTGAGCCGGCGATCCCAGGCTCTCCATGTCCCAACATGGTGAAATTTTCATCATCAAACAGTCGCCCTACGGCTGCGAATTCGATTCTCGGATCAAGTTTTGAGTTTCCTTTAATATTTCTTGGTACACTCTGCAGCCTCGAGAGTTTACCGGATGGTCGGATCGACATAAAACACAGGTTGGAGAAGTGCTTGTCCTTCCTGGAACATTCCGCTGTTCGACGGCTTTCGCCACACTTTACACAGCGGAAGGGCCTCAAGGAATTTTTTTTTGGCGTGCACATCATGCACTGCACGACGCCTGTCGGTATTCGCTGTGTTTCGAATGACACGCTTGCTAAAATTCGCAATGTATTTTTACTCAAATATGGTTTAATTGTTCTCCTGCGGCTTTAGGTTCACGAAAAAAGTCGATGTAGGCTCTTTAGTTACTCTGTTATGTAAGTTCCTCAAATTATATAATTACACAATAGCATTCATTTTCAAAATAATCTTGTAGATACGTTTTATGTGAAACATAGTACATTTGTATTAATCGTCAGACCTGTAGAATAATTACGCAGTTTTGCAGCAAACTCTGAAGCGCTATTTGACCGGATCAATGGAATGAATTTTAGTCTTTTATTTATTTTTATTATTTTTTAACTTATTTTTTTAATTTGATACAAAAGCATGAATTGATGGAAAATTAAAAGCATAGTTATGTTTTTACTAGTTCTTTCAGTTGTTGAAATATATTACTTCCTGTAATCTGAAAAAACGAGTATTTCGCAAGTCACGGCGAGATGACAATTTTTTTTACTCTGACGGAAACATGCCTCTAATCAAAACTTCAAAAGAAATAAAGCGTTTTTAATTACTTTTTAACTATGAGATAAACGTAATTTTTTGATTAGACATTTATTTCGATTAATAAAATATGTTAATAAATGTCGCTTAATAAAAAAGAAAAAAACATTAAATACAGTTCTTTTTTTCTAAAAACAAGATTAATTTAGATAGGTAGAATTTTTTTGTTGATTGTTATTATGTGGTTTTAGTGTAAAAAAAGAATTAACCACTGTTTTTTTTCTTGTTATACTATTTCTAGGAACGCCCTAAAAATCAATGAATCTCCAGGGTTAACATTACATTGTTTTTCAGTACAGCTGATATAGATAAAATTAAAACACCTTAATTAAGTTAAAGTACAACCTACTCAACTTATTAAGATCTATATTATTATGCCTGTACATATTTACTTGTGACGTTGATTGTATATTATTTAAAATAAATACACACACACACACACACACACAACATTTTCTGTGAAATTTTATCTTCTATTTGATGTTTAAGTACGAGTAGGTGGTAACAGTTATTATTATGAATGTTAATTTTTCATCCGTTGAAAAATAAAAGTGAAAGTATTTAAGAAGAAACTTAAATATCGAAGTATTTTATAGAAAATTCATAAAGCTGTTTATAAACTCAGACAATTCTTTTAAAATAAAAGATATTTAAAAAAACTCAAGAAATCAGTTTATATATATGTATATATATATATATATATATATATATATATACCACCTATCAAGCTAAGTTTTATGCTGACCATACAGCGATGTATT
>JAAAKQ030519331.1:0-11574 GCA_010016005.3 Zanna intricata | reverse complement strand
TATATATATATATATATATATATGCATACGTTGCTTTTACGTTGAAATCCCATTAGTTAGAATCCTATGTGGAAGCCCACCGCAGTGGTCTATCGTCATCCCAAATCACCTGATTTCGACGTTAAGAGTTCTAAGTTTCAAATCCTTGTAAAGGTAGTTGCTTTTATACAGATTTGAATACTAGATTGTGGATACCACTGTTCTTTGCTGGTTGGGTTTCAACTAACCACACTTCTCAGGAGTGATCGACCTGAGATTGTGCAAGACTACACTTCATTCACATTCATTCATATCATCCTCTGAAGTAATACCTTACATTATTTCCGGAGGCTAAACAGAAAAAGAGAGAGAATGCTATATGGAAATGGAATTAGCGGTATAATAAAGCTTTATCTTACTGGAATATTGCTGTGCGACTGTTTTATGAAACTTAACTCCAGTAAAAAGCTTTTTCTAGATAAATTTTTTCTTATGAAAGTTTACTTACATGAATTAAATTCACAATTAGAGGTGAAGTAATAAGTGTAGTAGAGTAAGGGTAAATTAAAAATCTTTTGGTCTTACCAAATGGGATAAACTAATGGAAATACTGAAACGTTAAAGAGTAGATTGGAATAATAAAAGATAAAAACTCCACTTTAATTTGAAAAAAATTGAATTTTAGAGGTTACACAAATCGTGTGATCTGAGCTACGAAGAGTAAAGCAAAAATTTTGCCCAATCGCATTTTTAAGAAGATATGATCAAACTTCCGTAGAAGAGGACAAACGGATCCACCATATGGATCACCATAGAAATAAGGTTTTAAACTGTATATGCTTCTTAGATGAGATGCTCTTTTTATGAAATGAACATAAGATTTCAAAATTAGAAGCCATTATTACAGAATACGGAATGAAAATAAATTTTAAGAAATTAAAAGTAGGAAGGAGAGAAGCGGTAAACCAGTAAAGGATAAATTCAGTTTTTTTTTTTTTGTAATGAAGAGCCTCCAGAGAACATACTTCCAGAGACATCTAAAAGTTAATGATTGCTACTCAGAATTCAAAAATTTATATGAAAACAAAAGAGACTGGATATGAAATTGTGCAAGGTACCACGCCTTAGGGCAAATGATCTTGTTTTACGAACATAAAACAAAGAGCATAAAACACCAGGTTATTTGTTGTCAATGCTGGTACATATCATGTAACCTATTATTTATCCGTAAAAAATCAATGGGTATTATATTAAGTAAATATCAAACGGGCATACAGATCAAACTCGGTGTAAAATATCCAATGGATTTCAAATATTAATAAAAGAATAGGACGTTTAAACAAATATAATAACAAAATGGGACTAATTAATTATTATATTAATATAAATATTTTAATTCTGCTATAATACAAGTAAAATCAACCGTAATTTTGAGCACAGCTTTATTAAAGTTTATTGTCCAGAAGTTTAACTGCATCTATTTATTTATTTATGAAAATGGATGGTTTGAACTATTCCCGTTTATTATTATATCAATATATTAATTATTAATTGAATAAAACAAACACCTTATTATATGACAACTATTAATAAATATTTATTGAGTAAATTATTTATTTAATATTAATTATCCGTACATTGTCATTGTATGAATATCAGATATAATTTTAGTACTAATATTCAATTTTCTAATTTATAATTATTTTATCATTAATTGCTTGTAATTATATAATTCATTCCAGTACTTTAGACTGAATGCCTTGAAGTTGATGAAAGTGTACATATATTATTATAAATTGTATTTATTAACGCTTTAACAAATACGAGTATAAACACACAAGATAGCATCCGGGGGGTGATCCAATGAAGAAATAGTATTCTCACTAAAAATGTAAAGGATAAATGGCAATCATTTTAATGGGCTAAGATCTAAATTCGACTCGGAGAATTTAAATTTCTTTTTACATCAAAGTAGATATGGCCACTTATTGTAGAAGGCCGAAATTTAAAAAAAATAAAGCATTGTAAGTTCTCTCAGAAACAAAACATTGGACATGTGAAAACATTTTTTTTTTTTTGACAATAGGCTGCTATTTTCCAGAATAAAAGAAGAAGAATAAAATAAATTTGAAATCAAATTTTGATATCGAATAATTAGTTTTTATTTTAAGGTGTTTATTTGAGAGCCGCTATTTATTTGATATTTTGTAAAACCTTTGTATATCTTGAAGATCTAGAGTGCAACTGACTTCTAAAAATGATTCTAATAATTTACCTTTTTCGGATAGATTTGACAAACTTCCGGTAGAGGATACCAGCCTCAATATGAGCCAATGTAAAATATCAGATCTCCGCCTACTGTGCTATATGGAATTACTGACGTCTGATACTTTATGAACAAGTAAAAATAGTTGCAAAAAAGGGCGATTACAATGTGCGACAACTTCGGATTCTTTCAAAGGATATTCAGGTGTACAAAAAGAAAAGTGTACAATGAAAGCCCCAGACTTAGCTCAGTGTTTGAGCTGCCAACGGTACGACCATAAAAAATAATTGCATATGACCCTTTCGTTGCGTGAAGTTTGCGGAAGGCCATACAACAGCGTACTATCCAAAGGATATAACCTACTACGAGGGTTGCAGAGTATATGGGGAAATCCTAGAAAGGAAATAGAGACAAAGAGTGTTCTGCAAATAATGCTTGAATAGTACCTACGGATGAGCGGGTTGCAGAGTATATGGGGAAATCCTAGAAAGGAAATAGAGACAAAGAGTGTTCTGCAAATAATGCTTGAATAGTACCTACGGATGAGCGGTAATCTGGTTTTGACTCACGTACTGCCAATTTCCCTTTCTTGAGGTGAAGAACAACATGGAATTTGGGTGCCAATTCCAGTACTTCCACGGATCAATGCTTCGGCGGTTGGGCGTAGCTGTGGGAATGATGTGGACAAACTGGAACAGCTCTCCACCAACATAGATTTCCTAGTCAAATAAATAGGAAGCCTAATAAGATTACTCATCCAAGTGATAGCAGAAATCTGCTAAAGGCTAGGTTTCTGAAGATCGTTCTGGAACATCAGTCGCCTGGTTAGTCGACGAGAATAATTATAATCTCTAGCACATACCGAATCATTACACCATGTACTATTTGATTATGCGAGACAGAGCCTGAGAAGAAATATAAGGAGAGGAAAGGCACAGACTATCCCAGAGAGGTTAATGGACACCTTATTAATATAAAAAGACGACTCAGGAGGAAGTAGATGTGGGAGACACGAGTAGAGAACATACCTAACAGGCCGGCATGCAGGCTGAAAAGACTGCTAAGGATAATTAGGAATAAGACTTTCAAAGACTGTATGGAGAATCTATCATACTTGGATATAGAAGGATGCCCTCTGTAAAAAGCCATGAGCGATCTTCAAAGATCTAAATCATCACTTTCTCAACTGAAAATGTGTAATGGATCATAGATAAAGAACGACAAACAAAAACCGAACCTGCTTCCAGCACATCTTGGAAGACATTTCGTCTACATGACGTAGGAGGGTCCTACTGATAAACAAATAGTTATGTTCTTGGACAGCCTTTAGGCCTTTCAATAAGGCCGATCTCGGGTAATAAGGAGTAGTGTATATATAGGAGTCCGCCGCCAGTTAGCCTCACTTTTTCCGCAAGGAGCGCTAGTGTCGCCGTCTTCTATGTTTGTTTTTCCCTTTTCACATAGGGAATTTCTCTTTTCCCTGTAGCGGGAGATTTGAAATTCTGCAGGGATGCAACCTATTTATTTTTCGCTTTCAATAATATTTATTAATTTTGTGAAGTTGGTATTACTGTAGTTGTCGCAAACATGTGTTTAGTGACGGCGGAAAAATTCGAATAAATAAATAATATTTAAAGTGAAAAAAAAATTTGCTTCTGTAGAATTCGAACCCGGTTGATACGGAACGCGGCTGTCTGACGCCTTAAACAGATTGGCTATAGTGGCTTTCCGTTGTATTGAGTGAAATTTGTTGTATATAAGTCGCGCGCGAAAAAATAAAATTTACAGTAGTTGTGTGTGCAGCCATCTTTGTACGTCACATATACGCACATATTTAAATAAATATATATATACTTCAATCATCTTTGTACAATATATATTACATCTGTTGTGTGTGTGAGTGTGTTTGATATAAATACTTAACGAGAATGATCCTTGTAGTCGTGACCACAGCACCGAGAGTCATCAACCGCCACCGGAGAACCCCGACGTGGCTCGTGCACCAGGAGGCTATGAAGAAATTCAACATCTCGGGTCCGGAATGAGATTAAGAAAAGGGGTAAACGCGTAAATTCTGGAAAAATCGAAACGTAAAACGATCGCCGTCAAACGATAGTTACGGCGATAACGGCGATAGTTACTTCTCAATGCTAGAGTATTAACTATATCTTCGGTTTCCACTATCGTTAGTGAAGACGCAGAAGCACAAATGAAGTGGCGATCGGTTGCGAGCTTACATATATAAATAGCAACCAGACGATTAAGACGCTTGCGAGAAGTTTAAGCTGAACTTCACTTTCAAATATTGAGATGTAACGGTCGGCTACAGCTGAAAGTGCAGGTGAACTGTTCACTTCGAACGCAGAAGCGCAAATGAAATGATGATTGGTTGCGAGCCTATATATAAATACAAGACGACTTAGATGACCGCGAGAAGTTTCAACTAGGAACTAACTATCGCGCTTGATGCAGTATAGCTAATGCCTTAAAACAGGTAAAACTCCAATTTATGAGTGTTTTTTTTATATTACAGTGCGGGGGGAGGCGTCAAACAAACAATCCAGTGATGGACGCACGCCGTAAAACCGTAAATCGTTCGTGTAGGATAACGCTGGCCCTATCGAATACGCTAACTAAACACTAGAACGCGGAATACGAAAATGAGTTGACATAACTTATAAAATCAATCGGCTGTGTTCGATAATCTTCGGCAAGGTGACTTTCGAAAGTAGTTGAAAGCACCGCAACCCTACTTTCTTGCTTATATGAAAAAAGTTATGTAATGCATGGAGAAGTATTTACAATCAATCGAGGTGAAGGGGAAAGAGGTAAAAAATGCAATAGTGGAAGCGTTTGCATTTTTAAAAAAATAGATAATTGCGGTTGGCGTATTTAAAACGAGAATTTTGATCGGAATAATGTTAGCGGTATTAACGAATGATGTATCGGAACAACATACGTGTAAAAAAATGAAACCAATACGATGTAGAATATTTTTTCATGCATCACCGCCACCGATTCAGATGCCGTTAATATGGGGTATATCATTGGTAGTTGTGCAGGCGACGTCGATGTTTAATAATTCAACCGTCGTCGCTGCTAATGGTACGTTTGTTCCAACTTATATTAAAGACGATATATACGCTAACAAAACGTCATCAGTACCATCATCGAAAGCAATGTCATCATTACCTTCATCGAAGGCGTCGACTGTGAACATGTCATCAAGGGTACCGTCTATTAAGGCAGACGATGGTGAAAGTACACTATATGAACATGGTGATTATTATGACGATTTTTGTAAAAAAAAGGAGGGGGTAACCCCCACAACTGCTACTGTAGTATACAGTTACATTTCAACACAAAAACCACCAGTTGAGAATCAGTCGCCTTGGAGGAAGGAGATGTTTTGTACTCGACAGACGATGATCATCAATCGTTTCTTATCTCTGAAGAAACATTACATGACGATGATGACATCAACATCATTCTTCAACAGTTTTTAGTACCAAAGATGATCGAGCCGTTAGATAAGCAGAAACAGAAAATCAAGAAGACGAAGAAGGAGATCAAGAACTGTGATGAAAAAATAACAAAAAAAGTCGTGTAGTAAACCGTACGATCGTACCTCTTCAGTCGATAACAAAGAGAAGGAAACAAAGAAGAAAAAGAAAAAAGAAGAACGAAGAGGCATCCCCACCACAACTACCAACAGAGTAAAGGTGTTAAGAAAGTTAAATAAGACCTCATATGTGAACGAGCAGTCGTCATGGAAGGAGTTATTGAGGATCACGGCTTCATTGGCAAAGGCGGCGAATATATGATGAAAGAGCTCGCTGTTATCGGTGAAGAGTACTATATGATTCTTCATTTTTGTTCACCGTACCCAAGATCCGAGTTGTCTACGAAACACGAAACGGATGGCCGCTTGGTTTGAGAGAAATTTTAACAAAATCGACTGGGATTACGGTGATGTACAGCGACGAAATCATGACGGTCATCTGTTCGCAGTTCGTCACGATACGCACCAAAGGACTGGAAAAAAGCGGAATTTCTACTTCGTTTACATAAAGATGTTCGCACGTTACCTGAAAACGCACCGAAGCCGAATCTAAATTACGTCGTAGATTGTCCGTACCACAATAACAAGAGTGGGAAATGCGCGTTACACACTGGTTGTTTCTACATACAATGGTTGAAGTATCGTAATAAGCCGATCGTCTACGTACGCTTGTAAACACCAGTGCAGAAAATACAGAATTGGCCAAGAAAGGTTACTACTGCTGTTTTAAAGAAATGTGCGTGAAATGTTGGTGTGAAGAAAAATTCGAAACGCCCAACAACTTGTCACGTTGTCGATTTAGTATTAAGGAAAACTTACCTACTGCTTCGAGACGATCATTCTTCGAAGGACTAGTGTACCGTATAGCTCAGTTTGGTACAAGATGCAGTTTGATACACATCCGTTAGAGGTCGCCGGACTTTTACTTCTAATCTCATATTTTGGCTTATTGCGTGGAATGTTTACTGTTTCTACTCGTACGTATAGAAAGAATGTGTAACATTAATAGAAGGTTTCAGAAATATAAATATAAATATGTATATATATAGAAAGAGAGAGAGAGAGAAAGGAATAAGATATAAAAAAATTATAAAAATTCGAGTGTTTTATAATCGGCCTACTGGGGAGCAATTTCACTCATGTCAAAAGAATCTCAACGTGCAGCGGTTGTTACCTCCTGGGTGGTGTGGAAATGTAACCTTCGAAAAGTTTTTAAAAGGGACCTTATTTTTAATTCCGAACGCAGTTTAATGATGGACATAGAAATTGGAGCATCAGTGTGGACGGTTAGATTTTTTCCACGTCGTCGTATACGATCATTACGACATTTAACGAAACTTACAACCGCTGGGTATCCGCACGCTACAAATATAAGCGTGGACTTAATCGTTTCAATACGGTTTGAGTGCATTTCAATTACGCAGCCACGTATGATGAGATTCACAGCGTACTATATGATTATTTAGACAGTTTATGAATCGATACTATAGACGGTTTGTGTAGACATAATATTACTTATAGTACTGCTGTTGCTAACGTTGATGATGATGATTGCGGAAAATAAAACTTTTACCCAATTGGTTAACGAATTGACGTCGATTGTAATGAACACTGTCGTATGCAAATATTGTTTTAAGATGTTAGCGGTGAAACATTCTAATCAACGGTATTCGGGTAAACACGAACAGCATTGTACAAAATTCGATTACTTCGGATGCGGATTGCCCGACTACTTATGTACATGTGAATTGATTATTGGCATATCACTAATCGTGAGATGACTGAAAGCGATGATTAGTGAAACAAATTTGAATTGTACTGGGACAACCAGTACGCTTTCACGGTTATCGGTGAAAAAGAACTCGGTAAATTTTTTTGTAATATTTCAAAGATTTGTATGGAAAATTCGGATGACGTCCGTACTGTTCGATTTTCGTTGAATTCGAGAGTGGACGCTGCAAGTGAAAGGATGCTATATCTTTCGTAAACGTTTTCAACAACGATTATTTTATGAAAAAGTTACCCAATAAAAAGGTGACCGATCTTCATGTCGAAATTGATTACGTAGTGTTGGATATGAGAAAGATATTTACAATATACGGTGAATTTCGAATTATTGTCATCGTATACGATTATTCTTCTGAAAATGAATCTTATTGCTTTAAAATGTTATTAACAAAACGGTATACAAACCGATTTACCGAAGACAAAATGAACATTGTATAACGTCATTTGTTCAAGTTGACTTATTAAGGTTTAAAAGATCATCAATTCACCGATGATTTAAAATTAGTTTGTAGAAAAAATACGAGTGTTTTGTATGCGTACTGGAGAGATTTCATTTAAAAAAAAATCTCAACGTGCGATAGTTGCTACCTCTAGGATGGTGTGGAAAAGCAACATTTGTTTTAAATTATTTTTCCGCGTTGTGTATAAACTATTTTATATATAAATATATAGGAGTAAAAAGTTACAATATACGGTTATTTATACGGTTATTTACGAGGAAAAATCAGATGTAAAAATCGAATAATTATTTATCGTGTCAGTTATTGTGTAATCGTGTCGGTTACTGCGTAATAGCAAATGTGTACGGTGATAAATAAAACAAATTTTTTATCGCGTCAATTCTTGGAATTAATGAGTTACTTTATTATCGCGTCTATTCTTGGAACACCGGATGTAACCTTGATAAGCAAGTTCAAACATGTTCGTGTGGTTTGATAAGGAAAAACAATAGTTTATCGCGTCAGTTCTAAAATTAATTTTTTATCGCGTCAGTTCTTGGTATACCGGGTGTGGTATTGATAAGCAAGTTTCTTTGTAATTTTTTATCCTTATCGTCGTCTTGCGGTTGCACGTGTTCATAGCGTCAATTCTTGGAAATAATACGTTAATTATTTATCGCGTCTATTCTTACTTTGATCATCGGATGTGAAGGGGTGATATGAACGGGTATAAATAGGTCGTTTATAAACGTGTTAAAATCATTCTGCAGTCTTCAGTCAAAGAACACATCATGAGTACTACAACCGTTAATGAAGAAACCGCGAGCGCAAGTGCAAGCACTTCAGTGGACGAATCAACACGACAAACGTTTCTAAACCAACTAAACAACATAGTCGAATACACAGAGATCAAATGTGTATGTGAGTTAATGATCGATAAGTCGTACAATATACTTTCCTGTTGAATTGATGTAACGAAATTTGGAAAGAGCATAATAACTAAACTCCAAGATGATGATGGTGGGGAACTATTTGAGATGTTTCTTCATAAACGATTTACAGACGTCTTTGGAGAAGAATTAATTAAAGATATAATCACCTTAAAGTTAAAGCTGATTTACAAGGGACGTGACGGTAGATCGTACAAAATAACATTTGAATAAATAGTCCTTCTTAGGACAACATAAACAGTCCTTTTCAGAACTACAACACTTAACACACACACACACAAAACAAAAACACTTTAAACCCCCATACAATACTGTATTACTACTGTTTTAATTTATTTGAAACTTAAGTTATTACAGTTACTTTATGTAGTGGTTCCAAGGCTCGTAGCATGATCTGATATTGGATTTATCCAGTATCAATTGTGTTACAAATGGTGAGGAAAGTGTTATAAATCTTTTTTTTACTTTGTGTGTGGCAAATTTTTTCGTATGTGAAACTAAAAAGCCAAACAATAGTTGTTCCCAATAGCGTTATTTGATGATAGGTCCAAAGAGTTTTTAATGAAATTTATAGTGTTAATATAGACACAATAAAGATTCGGTATAAATCGTGACGGGGGTATTAGGTGGATGGAGAGTTTAAAGGGGATTGTAAAAGTTGGTGGTGATGGAGGAGAAAGTAGTGGGGAGGTAATAAGTATGATGTAACTGTGCGAAGAAGCTCATTCCTTAAGAGACTTCTAAGCTGTAAAAATCGATATCGCTGTTGTAGCTGCGTTTTCTTAATGGCTCCGTTCAAAGAAGTAGATGTTCGTGTCGGTGATAGTCATCTTTCGCCTGTTTGTTTTAAATTGAAACACAGTTACGTATATATTGTCGATTTAAATGATCACGTATTCGATAAAAACGGCGATAACGTGATTGTATACTCAGAATTCAATAAATACAACGACGGGAGACGAAGAACGTATTTATCCGTCTTCAAATGCGGTGAAAAAGAGATCGCGCTTATACACGATAAAGAGGTACTCTTTTCGGGGTTCTACGGTAGCGATGGTAACGTAAAGGCGTTCAGAATAAACGATTCGCCTAATATGATGCTGGACCCGTCGACGTTAAACGACCTTACTACGTCTTGGACAAATAACGTGCTATCTGTGAACGTATATTTAGCAGACGAAAAAAAAGAAGATTATAAGACGCTTGTGTTGCATCCGATTGTGCAGGAGAATCGTTGGCCAAAGACGAAACTGATGGTGATACGCGTCCGCTTCTGGTCGCGTACGATACGGTTGAAGATTCGGATATCGAGTACGTTAAAACCGATCGGTATTAGGATGGCATCTAAAATCCGTTTATTTCATACTATAAAAAAATTATACAAAAGCGGAAGAGGAAAAGGAAAACCAACAACATCCGCCGATTCGAGTTTTTTAATATATATATATATATACTTAAAGATATCGTTTCACTAGTACCAGTTTGTGATGTGCAACAAAGAAGAAAGGATGTTTGATGACGCTGAACTGTCTTGGTATGAGATCAGTTTGCAAACTGCTATTAACGAAGTTCGACATGCTTATGGTAACGGTGTTCGATCTTTGCAACCTTTAAGTTTGCAAACTATTTTCAACGCGCAGTAACGCAGTGTGTTATAAACTTTTTTTGAAAGACAACTACGTTATATTGAAGAAAAAGATGAAACTTATAAATTTTTGAAACGGATCGGTATACTGCTACCAAGAAATATTAACATCGTATGTTTTTTGCCGAAACCGAACGCTCAAGAAGAGTACGATGACTTCAACTTACCGGAGTTTTACATTACATATTCTCAGGAACGGCGTGTTACGTGGAAGGGAGATAAAATTATAACTTTCCTTTTCAGGACTACAACACATTACACATACAACACAAAATTGTCACACACACCTTGAACATGTTTCTAATAACAAAAAAAACACATAATTTTCTAAAAGTTATACAAATGTGTTTTGTATGCCTACTGGACAAAGATTTCACTCTTAAAAAAAAGAAATCTCAACGCGCCACGGTTGCTACCTCTTGGGTGGTGTGAAAACGCAACCTTTTATTTACACAGAATACAAATCTATTTTTTTTGTTTGGAGTAAATTTCATGCAATCCAACTTAATTTTTAGCTTATATTTTAAATCAGTAATTTATTTCTTTTACAACCAGTGCTTTTTTCGTTAGATAAACGAGTGTTTTGTAGGCCTATTGGGGAGAGATTTCACTCTAAAAAAAATTCTCAACCCGCTGCAGTTGCTACCTCCTGGGTGGTATGAAAACGCAACTACAATTTTTTTTAGTTCAACGTAGTCAGAACTGGAATGATAAAGCTGTCGTCAAGTTACTCGCTTATATAACACAACAAAACTGGATTTAACTGGTTCAAACCAACCTGGATACGGAAAATTTGGTTTTATTCATGTTTGTCAATTCCTGGAATACAGAATATGATAAACAAAATAATTAATTGCTTTTTAGATAAGTGTGAAATAAACGGGTGTTCTTTTATTAACGGATTCACCATTACGCATGCGCCAACACTTTGAAATCTGAGCGCT
>JAAAKQ030519320.1:0-19106 GCA_010016005.3 Zanna intricata | reverse complement strand
GCCCTTCGTGGCACAGACATTCGGTCTTATGCTCTAGGGCGACCGAATGGGGTGGTGGCGGGAGAAATGCCAGCAAAGCAATTAATTGGACAAGGAGGTTGAAGATATATAACGACTTTAGTTTTCATTTCTCAGAATGTAGAATATTTTTTTTTTTTTGCATAACTCACTATTTTTTAGGAACCTTTGTACTTTTAGTTAGTACTTCCCGTCGGATCTTAAATTAAAATGGTGATGATGAATAACTTTTTTTTCATGTACCGCAAATTTTGTTATTTATTGGCTAAAATAGATTATATATTTTCTATAATTACGTGATTTTATTTTTTCAAACGATTACGGAGGTTGGAGAAGTCTATACTTAGGACTAAGTAAATATGTTTGCCTGCTTTTTTTTATATATAACAATTGGTTATGATAAAATATAAATAAATGGAATTGAGGATTTCTTTTCAAAATTATGAATCTTTTTATGTAGAAATTTGCGCATATTACTTCATGTTATTTTAACTTAATTATTTTATTAAAAAAATAAAAAATAAAATCGCAGCCCTTTCAAAAACATGTCACGATAAGTAGGGAGAAAGAATTGTTTAGTATTTCTTTTAATTTTACAATTTCCCTTTAGTTCAGTCATTTAAAGATACATTCAACTTTAAAGTTCTAGTCGGGTACTGATATTGGAATTCTTTATTTTTACAAATATTCTCTACTCGATCAGATATACATATTTAATGAATTCATAGAACGACAATTAGTTTTCTAACTATTTTCATATTATGAAATTAATCGGTATGTAAAAATGTAGGATTGTGGAAACGGTTAAAGAGTGAGGAGAGTTACTTATTATTATATGAAGCAGGATAATAATTTCATATCCAAATTAATTTCATTTATTCCTTTTTTTCAGTTAGTTATGAGTAGTCACATGCCCGTTTTTTTGTACTTCTTTTTGTAACTAATATAAAAAACAAGTAACTTTTTATACGTAAGAAGTTACATATTTTTGATATTAAGTCTAATAGAGACATAGATACTTAAATAGGCTTAAAAGTACTTCTCCCTATGTTAAATGATCATACAATTGATTGTTCATAAAGTGGGAATGAAATATCAAACCGTTATAATGGTGAATTGTAACTCTCCAAGTGTAATTTTATCTCTGAAACATTTGTGTGTATAAGTTAGAGAGAGTGTGATTGAGTTCGCGCGTGTCTGTGTGATCATCCCCTACCAAATTTTAAGCGCCGACGCAGTAAATAATATGAACCCGCGATTCATCTTACCCTGTTGCTTATGTAAGTACATTTTCGTGCGTGATCTGCTTCACAACGGATGTCACCATATGCATTTTTTGTTTGTTTGTTTGATTGTGAGTAATTTAATATTCAATAAAAATTATAGCTTAAAGATATATATGCATTTATATATCTTCGTATTAATTTTGGCATCTGTTACCTACTTTTAAAAAAGTAAGTCATTAAAAATAAAATAATAAAAACTCAACATAAAAACTTTAAATTTATTTCAAATTTTAAAAAATATAATTAATTGATTATAAATATCAATTATTAATATAAAGAATGCTTATCATTTTACAAAAGTATTTTCTCAAATTAATTATATATATATATATATATATATCAACACATATTCTTAAAAATGTAATTAATTAAAATAATGTACAATATTGTTAAATTATTTTAAATAATTTCAGTTGAAATGGTGATTTTTTTATTCAATATTTTTTTTTTAATATTTATGAAATTTTTTTCTCTAAAAAAAAAAGAAAGTAAAATAAAAAAATACAATTGAATTCAGTTTAAGTAAATTTAAAAAAAAAAACCAAATGGTTATATAGAATTAAAATATTTTTAATTTTATTTTTAAAGAAAACGAAAGCCGCTTTACTTAAAAAAAAAAAAAAAATCTGCATATTTTCAAGTAGTTTGGCATATTTTTTGTGTATTGTTGAAAAACCGAAGAAAAGATGGAACATTTTTGTTGCTTTTAATTGATAACATTCTATAATAAAGAAAAAATGTCCATTATTAAAAATAAAGAAAAAACCAACAAAAAAAACTGTCATTCAATTTCAGTTTCTTTTTTTACGTTAGTGTCTCTAAACTGTTGTCGTTTTGTAATGTTGTAATACCGTATTAATATTACAAAGCACGATCAGCTTACTACACGTTTCTATAGCTGGATTTAATTGTTCTTTGATTGAATAATAAAATAAACGGATTTAAATTTTATTAGTTGAATGTTTACATATCATATGCGTCTTTCTCATTCATTTAAAACAGCGTTATAAGTCTGCCTATAAAATCTGAAAGTTTAAGTGTTATTATTAATAAATATAAATTTAAATAATTGCTTATTACAGCACAAGTAATATATTTAAACACTCTTGCAGTTTTACTAAATTTATAAAGGTTTTTAATTTTAAAATAAATTAAAAATAAAAATACAAAATATGTGATATTTTTTTAAACAAAGACAGTCTATGAACGAACTCATAAATTCTTTAAAATTACTTATATTTATCAAAACCAAATTAGTCATACGTTTGTTATTTGCCTAAAATAAATCTTTTATTCAAATCAGTTTATAATACTATATTTTACAATTGATCACCTCAGGAATGGTAAATAGGTTATTTAACAGATAGAAAAAGAAACTGCTCCATTATTTATCTGGATGGATAAAGGGGAACCATAGTAAAGCCTTGATATTATCAGCGTCACAAAATAAATACATAGTTGTGTAAATAAAAAAAAATATTGATATAAATCTATATTAATTATTTCAAATATAAACATATAAATAAATGTAAAATACATGTAAATGATATAAAAATATTACGTATATAATAAAAATGTAAATACATCGAAAATATTAAATATTTAAAATAACTACAAAATAATTCACCATTCAGAAGGCGTTAATGAAAATTATTTGAGCAGATATTTATATATATGTTTGAATCGAATGCAGAAAATTCAGAGTATTTTTAAAATTTTCTGTAATATTTAAAAATTGATCGAAAGAGTAATATTGTCAAGGTAAAAGAAAATCTTCTAACTGTATTTTAAATAAATTGATGTGAAGTTTTTTTTTGTGGTTTGGTAATTTAAAATGACAAGGAAGCGAAGGCCCTTTTTGAAAGTTGTAAGCATGATGTGAAATAATTAAATAAAAACTTTTGTGTAGGGGTGGTAGGGGTGGATATTACTATTATTTTTTATTTTTTTTTAAGAATAAATGACTATTCCTTTTAGCAAAGATTATGCGCATTCATAAATATAAATACAAGGATAAGTTAAAAAAAAAGATCTTATAGATATTTAAATATATTTACGTTCTCGTTGGCATTAAGAATTTACATATTTGTGCACTTGAATTGCTCACAAATATGGTAATCATATTTTTTTAAATTTTTTTAGAAACATTAAGATAGTGAATCCTATATTTTTCTGGATTAGGATCAACAGTTAAAATAATTTTATTAAAAAAAAAAAATTATACAATTAATTTTTTTTTGTGAACATCAGATTACGTTAAAATTAGGGATTCATTCAAACTAAAGTTATTGTGAAAAAAAAAATGTAGATATTTTGTATTAATAAAAAAATAAATAAATTCACTATAGTTATTCTGTAGATTATTATGCTCTTTATAAATAAAATAAAATTTGAGAATGAGAAATATACAAAATAACCATAAGCAAAAAATCTGAGGTTTTACTTTTTTATGATAATAAATCTAAGTTGAAGTATTCATTAAAATTTATAATTACTAGGAAAATTTATTGAAATGTCAATAAAAATTTTTTGAGTTGTAGTAAATGTTTAGAATTTTAAAAATGTTGTAAAAATTTCCAAAACTTTTTTTAAGATAAATTAAGATGGCGTTCATACACAATTTAATAAACTTGTATTTGATATTAAGAAAAAGTAAAATGTGAAAAAGAATGACTTTGAAATTAACTTTGAATGTGAATAAAATAATACATTTTCTTCTAAATTAAAAGTTTATATTTTAAAACTATTTCTCTTTTATTTATTTATTTAAATTATTAGAGAAAAGGAATTAAATTTTTTTTCTTTATTTGTTAAACTAGAAAAAAAAACTAGGAAAATTTAAAAACTGTGCTAAAGTATTTTGTTTTAACACCTTACGAAATTCAATAAAACAAATTAATATTATTATAACAAATATTTTAAATTGTTTAAAAAACTCTCTTATTAAGTTATTAAATTATCCAGTTTTATGAAAAAAATTACGAAATGTTTCGACTTTGATGATACTTGTATTATATGTAAAAAAAAATACCGTACTAAACTGATGGAAATAAAACAAAAGAAAAATTGTAAAAATTAAATGTCTCAAATATGTTAATTATTTTTTTTTTATAAACTATTACACATATATGTTTTGTCATCCCTGATTAATAGAGATAAATTAAATTGTTCGATGTTTATGGTACCACTGTTATTAGATACTGTTCGTTTTTTGTTTTAGAGTAATTATACAAATTATATTGTTAGTCTCTGCGGTAAATAAAGTGAAGGTTTCGTTTGCAGAACTAAATTAATATATAGTGTATTTCAGAAGTATTGGCATGATTATATGGAGTGTTATATTAAGCATGGGAAAGAATGTAACTGGAAAAGATTTCATTCTTCACATTTCCCTGTAATCCGGTGATGGGATGAAATATATTATCCTCTAAATATTTAAAAAATTTTAAGATAATATGGAAGATATTTTAAAATATAGTGATTTAAAGATATTATTATATTTTTGAAGGCTTATAATTTTAATAGATGGTGGCTAAGAGGCTTTATTAATATTTTCATACTTCATACGATTCCGGGGATTGGAGAAATATCATTCAAGGACCCTTAATAAATAAGATGACCCAGCATTAGAATGCAATGATTCTGACTAGATAATATTTTCGCTATTTCGGACCTGTTAAAAAATATCAACTTGTACTCAGTACTATACTTTGTAATATTTAATTCGTTTTTAGATCTTTTCTTTATACATTGTTGTAATATCTTTATAAGTTTATTTACAAAAAAATAAATAAATAGATTTAAGAAAATTAATAAAATACTGGTAAACATTGATCTTGTCAGTAATATTCTAAAAAAAAGTAAAATATTCTCTAAAAAGTTAAATATAGTGAGCGATTATTTTATTGTAAAGTAAAAACATTGTCCTTATGTGTGTAATTCAGCTACATTATTACAATTTTTATTTAAGGTATTTTTTAAATTTTATTTTGCGATCGCTTCTTTACAATTAGATAAAAACTTATGTAATTTTAGAAAATAACGAATTTATCAGAATTTTCACTTCCCTGTACAATTTGTAATCGCGAAAAATTTCCGTTTTCAGATTTGAACGGAAATATCCATCTTGACCATCCCGAATCCATTTTGACTACTTTCGGAGTGACATTTGTACGTACTTAGCTCGCATAATTAAAAAACGATCAGTCGTAGAATGTTGAAATTTTGGATTTAGGACTTTTGTAACATCTAACTGTGCACTTCTCGTTTGATTGCGATCTTCTGATCCAAAAGTGTCCATAAAAGCCCAAAGTTCAAAAAAAATTTGAATTTTGGATTTCTTTTTAATTACAGTAATAAGCTCTTATTGAGAGCTTTTTAATGATATTTCATAAGTGGTAGTTATTTTCATTGGTTCCAAAGTTATAGACAAATGAAATTTTAATTAATGAAAAAGTTGGATCTTAAGAGGAAGATACATCGGTTCGAATCAGATCTCTTTTTTTTTCTTTTTTTTTTAATTTAAATGTATTGATTTATTACTAATTATTAACTTATGATTGTAAAAAAAAATTTACGATAAATCATAAATTAATAATAATAAAAAAAGAATAAAATAAAACGCATAAAAAAATATGAGATTATTACCAATGGAATAAAATTTTATGTACTTTTTATTTCAAAAACAAAAATTTGTATATGTTATTTAAAAAGCGTACAAATAAGTCATGTGATGTCCACATGATTTTTTTTTATTTAGTAAAAAAATGTTAAAAAATCGATTAAAAATATAATCTTTAGTTAAAATTTAGAGAAAATTAATCATGAAAATTTTTTTATTGTTTTGCTAAAAAAAAGTGTATCTGTAGGAGGAAAAACTTATATGTTTTTAGAAAATGCTCTAAATTTCCGGGATCCTATTGTGTCAGTGTACAGCAGTTCTATGGTAGTATTTTCAGGATCCTTTTATCCTTTAAAATAATTTTGCTTATAAAGATGCTAGTAAACATCTCCATGTTTTGGTAGCGTCTCGGTCTTTCATCCGGAGGTCCCGGGTTCGAATCCCGGTCAGGCATGGCATTTTTCACACACGCTACAATTCATTCATCTCAATGGGGTTTAATAAACTTAATTTAATTTATATTAAATTATATCAGGGTAATAAATTCGAATTTGTTTAATATTCTACATTTTGTCAAGTTGCCTATTTTACATATAATCACAGTTTATACGAATACATAACGCCAAAATATTTCTCGCTATGAAAATATTTTTAGATACTCCAGAACATAAAATCATAAAATTCATAGTCAAGTAATTTTTCTGCAGGTAACTATTTTCAAATTTATGTAGGTCACGTACTCGAGTATTTAATCTCAAAATTTGGACAATAAGGTTTCTTAACTGCAACAGTTTTTATTATCATTATCATTATTATTACAGTTTTTATTATTATTACCATTATCATTATTATCTATTTGTTGTAAAAATATGAAACGCCAAAATGAAAATTTTATATCATAAAACTGATTAATGTGGTTAATAAAAAAAGGAGAAACTTTTCTTCAGAGAACGGCGGCTCAAAGTGGATGAAAATTATTTTAAACAGAATAATTACAGAGAACTAAAATCTATAAATAAACAAAAAATCAGCAATTAATTTTTTTATTTTTATCCTTGCAAGTCCATTTAAGCTCAGCATATATAATATTTATGCATTAATACAGCATTAATATATTTATTAGAATTGAATAGCTCAGTATTTATCTTTAAGCATATCAACACGAAATTGATGTTTAATAACGTGCTGCTCCTCTTTTAGATAAAAAATGATCAGATTTCCCGAAGGATTGTATATGGAATGGAGTTTCTACCTGGAGAAAGCCTTTAGGTATTTTTGAAAAGTGTTCTTTTCAAACTTAACTCTCTTCTTTTGTATTTGTTCTTTCTCTTTAAACAGATATTTAGATTTTCTTATCTTATAATAAAGCTGGTTTTATACTTTACCCCTTATTTTCCTATTTTTGTTACTGTAGTTAGAATTCTCATGCAGAGAAACCAGAACCGATGTACACGGAAAGATTTTCTGTTGATCATTCCAAATATTAAGTAACAATTAATTACTTTCACAAATAACCTTAAAATAAATAATAAATAATTAATAAAGACCTTAAAATATTTCCTAAAATACAAATTTTATTAATCGTTCGTGAGGTATAAAGCAATCGAGACCTTCGAAAAATATTGTTATTGAACTCTGTATTAATGTGTATATATTTATGAATATATGTGAGCAATATTTTACAAAAGAATGATCGATCTATTAATTTGTTATATTACCTCTTTCATAGTTTCTTACGGTTCTCATGCAGATGCACTTGAAGTATAAGATATGTCATCTACAGTCTTTTTTCTTAAGTGTATTGATATTCATTATTTATCCAATTTCTGCGGTGGAGAAAGTGAAGTTGTCACTTCTATTGTTGAATATCACTTATATTTTTTTGGGTTGGCATGAAGATATGTAACACTAAAAGTTTGCCTCCTAGAGAAGATAATAAACCATTTCAGACTCACCTTCCATAGAAATGAGACCACTTCTTATTCTTGAGAATAATTATGCAATTTTCAATAATGACTTGTCTTACCTTACAGGTTTGCTACAACCATTATGTTTTTTATATTCCAAATGAATAAAGCTGTGTAAGATTTTTGTAATTTTCATCAGGCACAAAATAAATATCAAGATAAAAACGGAGTGGCTTATCTAAGAAACAGTAAAAATAGTTAACAGTATCTTTCTGTAATGTGAATTTTATACAGAGCCAAGAAAGTAAGAATATTTTTTTTTTTTTAATTTTAAAAATTAAATTTAAACCTTTTTTCTTTTTTTATTAAATTTTTTTTACTCCCTGTTTTTTATCTTTTTTTTCACCCACCTTTAGATAGTTAATTAACTTACCATGGTTGTGTGTTGTGTAATTTTATTTAGTATTGATAGACCTACGGCCATTTTCAAATAATCGATTAACATTTCCGCGTGCACAATATTTGTGATTTAATTAATGAGTATGAACAGAAACATTCGTTTAATCAGCTGAATATAAATTATTCTCAACTGTGAGACTTGGTGTTTATATAACGTTTAATTATTGGAAATTTATTTTAGTATATGTTTAAATTTATTATTCCATGTTTAATAACATATTTCGCATACAATATTTCATTAAGTATACAAAAGTTAATAAAAGCAATATTTTTGGGGTGAGAAATTAAAAAAAAAGTACTTTTTGAGTAGCTCTGTATTATTAAATAACAACGAAGGAATACTGTGGTGCAATTAAATAAATGTTACTACATAAAATTAACGCTTGCTAAAATAGATCGAGAAATAAGATTATTTCTGTTATCTAAAACAGCTTGAGAAATAAGATAAAATAGATCGATTGCTAAAATAACATTGAGAGCTAAAATAAATAAATAAAATTTGTTTACTTAATTATAAAATGTTTATTTTAAAGCTAAAATAATTAGAAAATCTTGGAAGATCTTTACACGGGGGACTTTTCCGAAATAAAAATAAATATTACTTTACTGTATTTCTATAAACGAACAAACGTCAATGTATTACATTTATGAAGTTCATCACTTGTAATTAATTACTTAAATGTGTGTGTGTGTGTGCGCGCGCGTGTGTGTAAATACATGGCTATGTATATTTTATATAATATATAAATAAATGTATTTAGATAAACTATAATTTTACTCTTTATCTAGTCTTGTTGAATAACATAGTACCAAATCAAGATAAAAGATACATTTGATCAAGGGGTCAAATTATATCCAACTTTTTTTACTGAACTTTTCGTTCTCTTTTACAATTAAGGATTAAATCTGCTTCCTGCAGCCGATCAGCCAAATTAATAAAAAAACATAATTTTCGCTATTATAATGATTATAAATGTTGATAATATATATTTAATAACAATATTTACAATTTTTATTTTCATTTATTGTTTTAACTTCAAAGGAATAAATATATTGTTTGATTTTTGAATTCATAATACCGGAATAATAATAATAAAATATTTTAAATAATAATATTTAAAATTTTCATTTTAAATTAAACATTTTTTTTTAACAACTTAATTGTATTATTCTACTTAAATATTCTATTGAACATAATGGCAGCGCCCAGTAAGTTTTACAGTCTTTGACCTTTGTTTTTAAGAAAATTTTCCCCCTAAATTGTAATAAATTAGTCGGCTACACCTTTCAAGATACGACAGAAACCTTTTTCTGTCGTAGATAAAGTACAAACCTTTTAAGGTCTATTTGTATCTTTATGATAAAATAATTCCATTTTATTGAAAAACAATAACCAAAATTATTTCTTCTTTTTTTATAACATTTCTATGAACAAAATATTTTTTAAGTTATTTAGTGATTATATATTAGTATTATTTATAAGCATTGTTTAGTTATTACGTTATTTTAGTTTATGTTTAACAAATTAAGTTTTGAACATTAAACATTTGAAAATGCTAAAAACATACTTCTTTCATTTTGGGATCTCCCATACTCAAAGGAAAAAGAACTTTTCGGAATTGTTTAAAAAAATATAGCCATAATTTTATATAAACAAGGTTGTTTTCTACGAAGAAGGTGAAAATGTTTTTCCAAAAAATGCTGAAGAGTAAGGGCTGTAAAAAATGGAGATTTTTTTACAAAAATTTAAATAAATTGGGTAATTTGTGCGATGGACTTAATTAATTAAAAAAAAAATATTTTTGTTACTACAGACTATAGACGTGGGATGTGTAAAAAGTTTTTATAGCGGTTTGAAGGTCTATTGATGTAGATAATCGAGATAAAAATTCCCAATAACTCTTTTCTGAAGCAAGATACACTTAAAGGAAGAAATATGTATAAATTAATTTTCTAGGAGATGATGAATATTAAATTAAAGATTTTGATAATTTGTGATTTCAATTTTTAAAAAAATTTAATTTTGTAAGAAAACGCTAAAGTGAACCAAAAAAATTTGAAATTTTATTTCTACCAAAACACCCCGGCATTTTTTTCCGATCTTTGCAAATACTTAATATAAATGTCTGTCAAAATATGCAAAATTTCTGTCTGACAAAAATAAATTTTTTGATTTTGGGAGTATCAGAATAAATCTTTTTTCGTAGATTTTCAATTTATTTAAATCTATTTTTTTTTTTGTCAGAATTTTGTTTTTAAATGTATCATTAAGCCAAAGAACTTAAACAAGATTAATTTTTTAAGAACACTTTTTTTTACTGTTCTATATACTTTCCCGTTATAGCTAATTATGATACATGCTGCTACGGCAGAATACGTCGCTACAATCGGGAAAATAAAATTATTTCCTAATATTTTTTCCGTGTTGCCTAAGATAATAATATTTCTTTTTTATAATAATATTTAACTTTAATACAAAATAATTTGTCCTCTTGAACATCTTCGGACCTATTCTGGTATCCACGAGTCGTCCGAGAGAAGGACGATCTTCTCCGCGTTGGCAGTGACCTCTGCAATGTGTCTGTTATACATGCCGGATTTCTCTATCCAAGCTCCAAATACACAATATGTAGGACCGTAGTGGCCCTGAATCCATCGATGACGACATGGATCCTCCTGATTCGCCGGCGCCCAACTATAGCTACCATCTGTGTTTTTTTGGCTGCCAGCTCCATTCCCTTGTCTCTGAGCCAGCCGCTGATTCTGCCTATTGTGGAGGTTGCCAATGCCTCCATCTCTGCTTCCGTACGCTCACTCACCAGCAACGCTAGCGGCGTACGCTACTACTGATATACTTTCCTGGAGCCCCAGTCTCAAGATCGTCAAAAACAAAGTTCCAGAACAGAAGCCCCAGCACTGGGCCTTGGGGCACACCCCCAATAGTCTGGAAGTGTATGTCTCCCTCTCCGTAGTTATCAGCAAGTGACGATCATGGAGGAAGTAACATATTGTTGCCTTCGGTTATTCACTTACGTTTCATCTTCCCAATTCCTCCCTGATCGCCACCGAGGGCGCTCTGTTGAACGCGTTGCGAACAACCGAAGTGGTATTCGTCTCGTCCTCCAGATGCCCGCAACGCACGATTTTATCCAGGTGGATGGATTTTATCTAGGTGGTCAACCTGCGAAGTGCGTCCAGTATTGACCTCCCCCAGATGAAGCCAAACTGTGACTGGGGGCCCCCACTTGTTTACATTTCGCCCAGAGGTCTCTCTCCCATCAGTTTGTCATATAGCTTCCTCAGGGAAGGAAGCTATATCAGATCGGTATCAGCAGATGGGTCGAAACGCCGCTGCTTGACCCATCTGCGCCGGTTTCAGTAGAAAGAGCAGCCGACCTCGCTTCCAGGCCTGTGGAAAGTTGCAATCACATAATGCCTTGTTAAGCACATTCAGCATTAGTCTTGGGTGCAACCTGGCAAGATGTTTCAGCAGCAGGCCTGTCAGTCTGTCTGGGCCTGGCTCTGTCTAGATCCTGCCAGTTGCCCAGGCCAGCTCCTCCAGGGTGAACTTCCGTTCCTCGCGGCTGACAACCTGTACGTGTCCAGTTGCGTCACAGGGGAATAGAGCCGTCACAGCTTGCGACGCTTGTACCCCGGGCCGGATGGGGAGGGGCTTACCAAATTTTTTCATAAGGATTCGGTAAGGCCTGCTCCAGGGACCATGATGTAATTACTCTGTCAGCTTCCTCCAGGAGTCCAGCCTTGCTTCTTTGATCGCCACGTTTAGGTCTCGCCTGGCTCGTCGAAAGGAGGTCTCTGCTTCCTCTAAGTCTTGCGACCTTTGTCTGCGAACCCGCTTAAGTTGCCGTCTGACTCTCAACGTCGTTCTCCTAAGTTGGGAGTTAGTATCAGTCAGCCCCAGACCGCCTTTCTAGGCGGGGCCATTCGCGGCCTAAGGCGATCAAGTTCTTCTTTCAAGATTCTGGAGAAATCTTCAGGTCCCATTCCTGTTGGCCTTCAAGTTTGGATACCGCCGCGGTGGAAAGTATCTCTGCGTGTCTGTCTTTGTGACGCCAGTTCCTTCCTGCTTGCTGTTTATCATGCTCTTTGGAGCGGATGTCGAATTCAATCGCTCGATTAACCGAGATGAACTCCATATCTAGATTATTCCAACTAGTTTTCCGCCAGCAGCCGATTGGGAGCGGCCCAACGATGTTCTGAGGGAGGGGGTATGGAGCACAGACATGTCTAGCGTACTCAGTAGCGCAGTCAGTGCGTATCCTCTTCTCGGTGACCTGTTTCCAGCCAGATTCATGCACTAAGCATTCAGATCGTCTGGAAGGATTATCGGGCGATCCAAGTGTAGAACCAGGACCTCAAGTGTTGTCAGCGCGAAAGGTGTCGTCACTCCTTTTAAATAACATTAACAGGGTGGCATTCCCGTTAATGTCTGTGAGCCAGCTATCCGTGTTGATAACCCGTATGTTTGGCTCTGATATCAATTCAAAATCGACATTCACTTGTACGGCTTTCGCCCAGAGGAGGTCATGCGCTGCCACGCTTCTGTTGGTGATTAATTGCAAACACTTCATCAACGGCGGCGGTTACAGACCCGGACTGTCCGGTGGCCCGTCTCACCGCATTTGGGTGCTGCCGCACATATGGATGCCTTTTGTGTTTGTCCGTACGCAGGGCGGAGGGACATAACTCGTATTGGGATTGCTTGCCCCAGTTCCTACTTGAGCGCCACCATGATGTCGTCACAGACGCGTCCAAGTCGAGGCCGCGTATAGTCAACAAGTCAGCATAGGATAAGCCCTCTTTCTTGATAGTTACCACTTTCGATGGTCGTCCTCGTGGTGCTTCTTTTCGTGATTCTCCCTGGTTTATCACGTATAGTGGCCAGCAATCTTCCACATTCTCTCCCCTCCGAAGCTAGAACTCCAATATCTTTTCTGCCTTGTTACCAATGTTTCCAGCCACCAAAGTGGAATATTTACCTCCCTTAATTTCTTTTATCCCCGCAAACGTTTTGATGATTGAGGACGTCAGACCTTCCTCTCAAGCCCCGACAACTACGGCGTATGTTCTTGTATTGACAGCATCGCAATCATTGGAGTAGAAGACTTCCGTGCTTCACATGTCCTTCAACACTGTCCCGCTGAGAACTGGGGTGCTGGAGTCCAGTTGGCGTACTATTCCAGAAGCGGTCTTCCTGAGGGTGTTGATAACTGGGCTACCGTTCCACTTGTCCTTATCTATTATATAAACCAGAGTGATTCCGTCAGTCGCATGGCAAAGCCTTGTTTAAATTTAATTTTGTGTAGGATTCACGACGCCATTTGAACTCCAGGATTTCCTGGAATTCTTCACAACCGTGCCTGACCCCAGAATCCTATCAATTTTCTCTTGTCCCACCGTCAGGGTCTGTGTTTCTTTTTCCCATTTTTTTTTTTCAGAGGGTGTCCCCGCCGGCACCGCAGGGATCCTGTATCCTATCTTTGAGGAGCATCAACAGACCTGTTCACATATTAACTGAAAAGAGGTCATTGTCGCAGAGAGCCGATAGGTCTTGTAACACCTCCTTTAAACGGTCTCCCCTTTCTTTGATGGTGATCGGTTCGTCTGACTCTTGACATTTCTGAATGGGTGAGCTTCCCACCCTCGTCTGATGGTGTTTCCTTTCCTCCTTCTCCTGCCTCTTCTAACTCCGGGACCGTAAAGGAAGGGGTCGCTCGTTTGTGTACGGGTTCCCATGTGTCTGTCTTGGCCTTGTCTATGTCATAGTAGAGTATGTCATCAGCTTCCATGACTGTCATTTTCAGAGTTATGTCTTGAGTTTCAATTGAGCCTGCCGCCATCTGTAGCAATATTACTGCGACCTGTGAGTCACCCTGTGCAGCTTCCAGATTAGGTAGAGCGGTCGTTTGATCCTTCTTAGCTACCTTTTTGATTACCCTTCTTTCCTTGGGTGAGGAGAAGTCTTTTTCATCCGGCTTACCTGCCTCTAAGGATTGTTTACGGTATTTCATGCCCGTAACTCCGTCTACAGTACTCAAATCCACCGGAGGGTAGGATGATTGTGAAGGGACGCAACAAGGAAATTTTTTAGGTAGAGGGGTAGGTCGAAAAGAAAATTCCGGATGGGGTGGAAGAAGTTTTCCAGACGAGCGTCGGGGGTGGGAAAGTCGCCGGGAAAAAAATAGAGGTGGGTACCTCGGGTCCGGCCTGGAACCCTTTGGATTTTGGATTCGGGGCCCAAGTCCTGAGAAATAGGGAAACGAAGTTTCCCTTTGTATAAATCCCTGGGACTTTTTAAATTTTTTAAATTCTTTTATGGCAAATTTGAATTTTACCGCTACTTTGGCTGGCAAAGAGAATTCCTCTATGCTTGTAATATCAAATCAGTTTGTAGTACTGACTACAGCCCGCGTAAATCTGGCGGGACCGGATTCTAACTCTTTGTTAGCGAGCACGTGGCCATTTTAAATTAGCACGTGCTCATTACTAATTTTTATTACCGTAAAACTATTAAATACTAACTTGAGCGACTAAAATATGGTTTATATACACAGTTCACTGTGCCAGTCACTAAAAAAACAGTAAGAAACACTTATATAAATAGTGTATAACTAAATGTGAGCACACTTTATGATGTCCGCCACGTGGTCTTGTGACCTGAACTTAAATAAACGTTAATAAAAATTAAACTAACCTACAGATTGTTTTTTTTTTTAATCCCCAGAACCACAATTAAGTATTACATCAGAGGATATGGAGATGAATGATGTGTAGCGTGTGTGAAAATGCCTAGCCTGACCGGGATTCGTACCCGGGACCTCCGGAATGAAAGGCCGAGACGCTACCACTCGCGCCACGGAGGCCGGCGTCTCGGCCTTTCATCCGGAGGTCCCGGGTTCGAATCCTGGTCAGGCATGGCATTTTTCACACACGCACACGCTACAATTCATTCATCTCATCCTCTGAAGATATACTTAACCGTGGTTCCGGAGGTTAAACAAAAAAAAAAAACCTACAGATTGTTAAGTTTTATGACTCAAATTAATCCCAAGAAATTGCAATTTAACACTACACAATACATTGTTCAAAAGGCACAAAAAAATACCATTCAAAACGAAGACCAATTGGGAGCTCCCAAACTATGATGCTTCCACCTCGATATTTCCCGCCATTTGCAAAGTTTTTCGCTTAGTCCTCTTTTTTTAGGAAACCACTCAATTTGAGCAACTCCTATATTCAAAACTTTTATCTGATTCAGGTATAGTTTTATAATTAATATTGTATGTTTCCATTCTTATTTGTCATTTGTTAACAATTTCATTATTTTATTTCATTTTGAAGCACGATTGAATACATTTTCCATACCTATAGTACATACACTTATTGCTTCACCCTTTTTTTTTATGTATTTCTCATTTCTCTTCATGATTCTTTTGTTCCTAATTTTATGTATCTGTTTATAAAATATTGATTTACTACTTAAGCAACTAGAATATGCTTTTTATCCCCAGTACTTAAAAAAATTCAATATAGGTTATTGTTTATTTGTATTTAAAATACTGTTCGTAGTATATAATTCATATGTAACAATTTATTAAAAGTGATTAGTAATCGCTTTTAAAGTAATTAAAATATGTTTCAGTATCATTAGTCATTAAAAAATAATAATCATTTATTTTATTGATGCATCTACGATTTATAAATTTTAACCATCAGTGTGATATACAGTATTGTTGTTAGAAGAAGTTAAATATAACTTGCTTATAATTTTAACAACATACACTGATCTTAAAAAAAGTAAAATTTTAATTGTATAAACAATAGTTGAAAATAAATTAAATGATTTTATTTTTAAACTAGATTCATATGTATCTAATACTAATAAAAATGTAACTTTTATTTACTTAATTATCTTTCAAAATTATTTATTTCTTTCAAAACTATTGTAATTAAAATTAAAAAAAGCAAAAATTACAAAGATAATTATGTATTATATTAAGTAGGCTTATATTAATTTTAACTGAAACAGACCAGGCGTAATGTTGGATGATGAGCTGCTGTTCTCATATTTTAACAATAAGAATTAAAAACCAGACGAAATTTTAATATAATTAATAGATACATCATCGCCTTCAGCTAGTTATTGTCATAATAAAGTTTTTATCAGAATAAAGCAATAACCATTACTCGATTATTGATCTGTAGTTTGGAATCGAATAAGATATCGTCATAAAATAAAATTTAGCCAGTAAAAAGAAATTTGTTAAATTATATAGAGCAATGAAATTTTGTCTTTCATGAAGTGTGTCAACTTGAAAATACGTAACAAATTTGACCTACTGCTTCTTTACAAAGAATAAAGTAATATAGTAACAGTCGGTCTCAGAATACTCTAAATTAATATTCGCAAATACATAATAATTTATTCTACGAATAATGATTCAGCCGAAACTCTAATTTATCGGTGTACTGGAACTGTAAATAAAATTGCGGCAGAATTATTATTTATTTTTTGTAAAATAATTTGAAATATTTAAGAAAGAAGTAGGTTATTTGTTTTTTTGTGAACTGTGATTAATCACAATAAAAATATTTTAATTTGAGTGTTTGTATTTGTATATTAAATTTTTATATTTTTGTAATATACAGTGAAAGAAATTAAATCAATTATTACATTAAAAATTTCCAGAGTAAACCAAAGTTGTACTGTTAATAAATTTTATGTTCACTGCTATGATCACGTTTGTGTAGGAGGAGACGTCAGAGTAAAAGGTTGAGTGGGTGCCTTGCTCAAAAGAAAACAATACTTTTAAAAAAGACGCACATAAATACTCAATTTATATTTGTTATCTATTATACAATAACAAAGAAACTAAAACAATTCAGATTAAAACTGGACAAACTCGTCTAATTTTAAGTAATACTTTTTTGAAGAAGTTTTCAGTTATCAGTTACTTATTAAAAATAATTTTGTGAAACTTAATGCTGATTAATTAAGTTAAAAGATAAAAACTCCACTTCATTTCCTAATAATACGGTTATTTTTCAAAGGAAGTAAGTTGGTTAGGTTGGGGTAGATATTATAAGACTCTTTTTGAGTTATGTATTATAGTTACAAAAATATTTTCTTTGAAGTACGTTTAAAAGAACTAATTACATTTACTTGCTTTCATTTATTTATTTATTACTATTTTTGTTTTTGTTAAAACATTATTATTATTTTTTAATTCCAAGGTTTTTTATAAATATCACAGAAAAATTATTTATTAAAATTCTTGGGTTTGTTTTGAAGTCCTCCCTCTCGGACATCATTTTGATATCTCATTAATATAAAAGTATTAAAATTTAGAGAAAAAAAAATTTTAATTCACACATTTGTATACGAGTGTGTTAGTCTTTATTTAATTTTATATCTCTAAAACTGATTAACGTAAAATCTTGATATTACTTTTCAGAGGATAAATGAGGGTGATATGTATGAATGTAAATGAAGTGTAGTCTTGTACAGTCTCAGCTCGACCGTTCCTGAGATGTTCGGTTAATTGAAAATCATCAAAGAACACCAATATTCGCGATGTAATATTCAGATCTGTATAAAAGTAACTGCCATTAATAGGGTTTGAACCTTAGACGTCTCAACTTCGAGATCAACTGATTTACGATGACGAGTTTAACCGCTAGACCAACCCGATAGGTTGTCTGTAGGTTCCTTAGGCAACCTCTTTCTTCATTTGTTTCTGTCCCAAGCCTTTTCATTTGTCCATTTCTAGTTTTCAAACTTCATATCATCTATTAATTTTGTCCTTATTCTTCCTTGCCTCCTTTCTCCTTCTGCTGATCCTTCCAATGCAGCTATCAAGAGATCATTTCCTCTTACCAATTTTCTTTTCTTTTTTTTTACACTCGCGTAAGTGTTCTTTCTTCTTTAATCCTGTTCATTACTTTCTCATTCCTCATTTTGTCTGTCCATCTTCTTTTTCTTTACTTTTTCATAACCACGTATAAAAGGTAATTGTTCGTAGCTTGCATATTAGAGGAATTGATTCTATTAGTTTTTAAATAATTTATACATTTTATTTATTTGAAGTCTAATATTTAAAAACACATAATGTAAACACACACACGCACGCACGCACGCACACATATAATATAATGTAATATATTTTATATATATATATATATATATATATTAATTTATTAATTATAATGACATTTTATAGTTCTTGAAGGTAGCATGAATTAACTGAGAATAAAATTTGTTTGAATTATTTTAATCTTTTTTTTAATTATATGGTTTAACAACAATATAGGATTCTTTTCAAATTAGTTTTTATTTTATAAATAGATTAGACGGTAACGATAATAGTTTTTTTCAACAATCCTAATTTGCCTTAATACCTCGATTTATATATCTTGAATGATCATCTTTTTCATCATTTGTAGATCAACATTGTTTATAAACCTACAATTTAAAATAATCTTACAATACAAGACCATATAACTTTAGCCCATATTACCGACAAAAAATTAAATTAAACTCAACTGGTACAGTAAATGTTGAAACAACCTTATTTGTTTGGTTAATAAAAGTTTTCAAGTAAGCGGTAACAAATAATTACCTATGGTTTTTCATACGTACATTACATATAAACATAGATTAGTAGAAAGCTCTATTTTTCTTTGGTACAGAGTAGATTAGATTATGGATTGACTTGTAATGGAGCGGCTTTTGACACTAATTTAATTTCTATTGCCAACGTGCAAAAAAAAATTATTCGAATAATTGCAAAAAAT
>JAAAKQ030519309.1:0-19107 GCA_010016005.3 Zanna intricata | reverse complement strand
AGTTTTTTCAATCTGTTAAAAATTAATCTGTTTTGTTGTTAATAAGAGTCGACATGTTTAAAATTTTATTTGTTTCCGTTGATGTTATTTACATCAATCTTTTTATAATTAAATTTTCTAAAATTTATGTTTGAAAAAATGTATGATTTATTGCCAATTTAACAATGTTATACATCAAACGTAAAAAAATGCGTTTTTTGACCTTATTTTTGGGGTTTTACATGGGATATCTTAGAAACTAAGAGAGATACAGTTCTGGGACCTATTTTTTTCGATTTCCCAACTCAATAACCATAAGAAACAATTGAATTTGCCCCTTAATTGACCTTCCTAGAATTTCCGAAAGCCTTAATTTACCTGGAGGAACTGAAACTCGAGCTAAATCTTTCACTAACGAAAATAATCGCTATAATTCGCTAATGAAGCGTTTTTGGACCTATGTTTATATGAATTTTTTCTTATTTTTAGCCTCTAGAATGAGTTGTCAAAATATTGCCCTATTCTCCTGAGTCACTCTGTATTGTATATTCTCTTTGTTTGATGTGATGTAACCCAGTGAAAGAAACAGAATATTTGGAAATAACTTTTATCTGCACATATAGCAACAATTGGTAAAAAAAATATCAACACATGCTGTGTTGCTTGATACTTTCTCTCTTGTCCTTGACCATTAAGGTGAATGCTGAATTTGATTGCATGGTCAGTTTACTCTTTCTTGGACACTCTCACACCAAACAATTTTAAATATTCATCATATCAATCTTTAAACATCCTTCTTAATCACTCTTCCAAATTTCAAACCTTAATCTTAATTAGTTTCAAAGATAGGAATTTTTCAATAGAAAAACACTTTATTACAATTATCTCTGGAACTACTTAACCAATAAATTTTTTTAAAGCTTAAATGAAAAGGTCTTTCAGATGCATTTAGTTTCATTTCAATGTTTTAAATGAAACCATTTTTATTTATTTAATAAAAATGATGTGAGAAAATTTTAACCATTAAACAACATAGCATTTGTGTTGATTTTTCTTTTAGAAATTGTTGCTACATATGTGCATAAACTTACTTCAAATATTCTGTTTTGTGTATTTAATTATTGCATCCCATGTGAATAAAAACAAATTTTTATCTATATAAATAAAAACTAAGAATATTGTAAAATTTTGTAGACATTAATAAAAAATAGAAAAATGACCTGAAAAATATTATTTGTTTTATATGAAAAAGATTTCATCTTGTCTCCTTTCAGTCTAACTCAAGTAGATCCAGTAATGCTGAATGCTTAAAAGTTAAGGACACTGAGTTTTATGCAAAATGCTTATTTTGAAATAAGAAATCAACTTATAGTATCCTACTTGCTTATACTTAGACAACATTAGAGCTATTTTTTCTCCAAAATTTAAAATGTTTTAAAAAAAAATAAAAAGCTACAGTCTCAAGAACTAGTTTCATTTTTTCATGCTTTTTGTATTTTTTTTGTGTATTGCATGTGTAGTATGTGTATTGCATGTGGAATTGTCTTTGAATTTTTCTCTAAAGTAGTTTCTGGTTGAGCTATAAGCAATTTTCACTGGTTGCTTGGGCCATTTTTTCAATTTTCCTCCCTTTTGTCCTTCTGAAACGTGATCCATGATCCTTTTTTTTTTATTTAGAAACATTAGTTTTCATCAGTTACATTATTGAGTGGTACAAGTACAAATTTGTATGAAAATCACCTATTTTATGTTTAATGTTCCTAGCCTAAGAGGTGATGACAATAATTTTTTTGACATCAAAGGCAATTTTCATTATTGAGTTTCTACCTGCAGGGTTAAGACTCAACCAGTATTGTGTTTTTTAATGACCTTAGAAGTTAATAGACATCTCCACAAAATGTGATAATGAAGAGACCTGAACTTTAGGATGACAACTTCTGGTTCCTTCATAACCCTGCATCTGCTCATCCATGCATTTCAACTGATTTGTAAGTATTGTACAAAAACCTTGCTCAGTGTTATTTCTCACCTATTCTATTCACCTGACCTATTCCTGTTGATTTTTTTCTTCTAAAATTAAAATTAACTTTAAAAAATAGAGATTTGAGACATTACAATCCAAAAACAATTTGCAATTTGCCGTGAAAACTATTATGAAAAGATTCCAGAATTGCTTCTTGAAGTGAAAGGACATCGGATGAAGTTCAATGGAGAACGTTTTGAAGACTTGTTACACATTGCTTTAAATGTTCCAATAATTTTTTTTTAACAGGCTTGTATTTTAGTTGTTGCTTATTAATTGTAGGAATTAGTTATGTGTAGGATTATATACTTACATATATGCTGAATAGTTAAGTAATTTTTTTTTTTTCAGTCATTCAACACCGTTACATTTTGCTGCTGGTTATAATAGGGTGGATGTAGTTGAATATTTATTGGCACATGGAGCTGATGTGCATTCCAAGGATAAAGGGTAAGGTTTATTTTATTATTAGTTTCTGATTAAAATAAAGATTTTCTATCTTGAAAATTTTTGTCTCAAGCTTTCCTTGATTCTGTGTATTATTATGTAAGTAATAGGTTATTGCTTTTAATATTAAGTTAATGACTTAGTTATTTTATTTGGTGTGAAATTGACATTGAGGAAAAAAATTAAGATTCCTGTTTTATTGAGCGTTTAGCTGTATTTAGTCTTACAGAATAGTTAACTTAAACTGATGGAACAATTTTTTTTCATTTCATGATATTACATTGTTAATCATATAAAGAAAGGTTTTGTTTATATTTTCATTGAGTTTTCTAGTTATTCTTGCAATGACTAAGAATGTAACTTTTATATATTATCTTTTTTTTATATAAAATTTGGTTCTTATAAAATGTAAAAAAAATTTATATTTTTTTAAATTTTTTGTGGTTGTATAGTGACCATAACCTGTCTTTTATCTGTATTTATTATTTTGATAAATTAATTCTACAGGATTTTTTTAACTTTTTTTATTTATTTTAGTGGGCTGGTACCTCTGCATAATGCTTGTTCATACGGACATTATGAAGTGACTGAAATGTTAGTTAAACACGGAGCAAATGTTAATGTTGCTGATTTATGGAAGTTTACTCCACTTCATGAAGCGGCTGCCAAAGGAAAATATGATATTGTTCGATTACTTTTACAGGTAAATATGGGTAACTTGAATTTTGAATCAATAGAATGATGTTGTTACTAACATCGTGCTATTTGTATTTTTATGTCTATGTTATTTACAAATATATATATGTTTATGCTGTTTACATATGTATTTGTTTGAGGTTTTCTAATTCACTTTTCAATAGGAGATTAAATTTTTTTATCTGTTGTTTATAAGTGAATGTACATTAATTGAGAGATATAAACCTTTCAGTTAATGTATAATTATTAATAATAAATTAATAATTAATGAATAAATGTATTTATGTTATAGTTTTATAAAATTTAATTCTGTTTAATTTATAGCATGGAGCAGATGCAACTAAGAAAAATCGTGATGGTGCAACTCCTGTTGAGTTAGTGAGAGAGGGTGATCAGGAAGTTGCTGATTTGTTACGTGGTAATGCAGCACTTTTAGATGCTGCAAAAAAAGGTAATCTTGCAAGAGTGCAAAGGTTATTGACTTCCGATAATATTAATTGCAGAGATACTCAGGGAAGAAACTCCACTCCATTACATTTAGCAGGTATATTTTTTCTTATTAACAGCAATCTCTGCACTGTTATTTTTATTTTTGTTAGTTTTTTCTATTTTAATGTACAATGTTTGTGAAATTTATTGGCTCAAATGTAAATAATTTTAGCTCTTGGGATTTTTTTTTATACTGGATGATTAAGATTTATTGATGTCATCTATTACAATTAGATTAGTATAGTTTCATTATGTAAAAGTTTCTTAAACATTTTTCTAAATTTTGTTTCATAAATTAATAATTTATTTCCAACTAGCGTATTTAGATTTAAAAATGAATGGTGTTAAATTTTCTCATTACTCATTACATTACTAATGATATTAATGCATGTTATTATTAAGATTTTTCATGACTGCATTAAATATGCCTATGTGTAATGTGCTTAGATTCAAATAAATAATTATATTATAGTTATTAATTTTGACCATAACAAGGTCAACCTTGTTTGACCATAACACCTATTTTGTTCCTTTAATTCTGAAATAAGTTACACTGCTTTAAAATTCATGTGTTTGTTATTAAAGGAATAAATAATATATTTGGCTTGTTAAATGTATCATAATTTATTTTTTTGAATAATTATATTTAAATGAAATCATTGTGTTTAGTATTAATTTTATTGATTGAGGTTTAATCATTACAATGCGTTTTTTTATTTTCTTCTCAAAATGTTTTGATTTTATTTAAATGTTCATTGTTCCATAATTTATGTCAATTCTTATATATTTTGTAGCATGGTTGTAAATAATTAAAGAACTTTGTTATTTAAGAAGTGAAATTGTAGAGTATAAGTAATAATTAAAAAAGTACTAAAAGCATCTATAAGCAATAAAAAATTAAGAGATGTCTTCTTGTACATAGAAAATTGAAATTTTTAAATTATGAAAAATAATTGCATGAAGTGCATCAAAATTTAATGATACAAAAACCAGAAAAAGAATTTTGGCTTTTAAAATGTGATTTAGAGAATATTGAAAATTAGATGGGTTGATAAAGATCTAAATGAAGAGGTTAAGTAAATATACTAGAGCATAGAAAGCTTGTCAGATTCTTAAAAAAAAAATTAAAAAAAAAAACTTAATTTGTAGTCAATATATTAAAACATTAAATAAATTTGTTACTAGGAAAAAATTGCGCAGGGTAAAAATTGTTTATGAGAGATGCCCTGAATTTTTCAGATGATATAAATTTGGAAAAATATGACTAATAAGTGAAAATCAAAAAGTCAAATTTTTCTTGCTTGTGTTTTTTATTGTAATTTTTTCATTAAATATTTCAGTCAGAATTTGAATGCGTGCATTTAAAATAGTAAATGATCAAATAGTAGCATACAAAAAAAAATAAGACATAATTTTTTTGCTTAAATAATTGATCAATTTTTTATTTCAGAATAGAGTATAAATTATTGTAAGTATAGTAATAAATAATTAAGAGAACAAACTATTAAGCCAGTTAAAACATAATTTGCATTTACTATCTTAATTTAAAATGTAGTAATACAGGGCTGCAAGTGGAATATTTTTATTAGATGTGTTGAAAGTATTAGAAATTTGAAGAAATCTAATAATTTTAGCTAAATTTTTACTAATTCCCAATACTGTAATGTAATGTTTATTTCAATGCTTCTGGTCCTAGATATTGCATCCAGCCACCATTTCATTGTAAGATTGTAATTTACAACACACCCTGGCCTGACAACTTGGAGATTGAACAAGGTTCAGTTACACTGAAAATACATCAACTAATAATGCAGCTGATTAGATCCTACAATTCAGTTAAGGTGTACAAATATTTGGAAACTTCTGGAATATTACTTTGTTTGTTATCCTTAGTCCTGAATTCTTAGAAATCTTATGAACCCTTTGGTGAAGATGTGTAATATAGTAGAGAGAAACAGTTAATGGTTGATAGTATGCTACACTATACATTTTTTTATCAAGTTTCAATTAAATGATTAAGGCCATTTTAAAAATTAAAATAATGAAAAATCTATTTAAATAAGATTATATATATATATGGCAAATTCTAGTACTGGTTCTTTACAGTGATAGCTTTTGTTATATTCTGGAAAAAATGATTATAAAAATTCATTGTTAATTACACACTGCTTCTACACATAATTTAATTAAACTTGGAAATATGGATTTAATAATTTTTTTGTATTTTACAGCTGGGTACAATAACTTGGAAGTAGCAGAGTTCCTACTAGAGCATGGTGCCGATGTTAATGCTCAAGATAAAGGTGGCTTAATTCCATTACACAATGCCAGCTCTTATGGTCATTTAGATATAGCAGCACTTCTTATAAAATTTAATACAGTTGTTAATGCTACTGATAAGTGGGGATTTACACCACTACATGAAGCAGCTCAAAAAGGGCGTACACAACTTAGTGCTTTACTAGTATGTATTTCATTATTGTATATTAAGAATACATTTCTTAAGTCTGGAATTAATTTTTTACATAATTATTAATTATCTATAATTATTTTTCACAAATAAAGTAGTGTGTATTCACGACATGAGTGATGCATTAACTGGTTTAGCTAGTGAGCCCTATGTCAGGGCTGCACTTGATGGTGATCAATTTCTTTTGCTTTGCCATTAGTGTTTTGTGAATGGTCAACTTAATATACTCTAATTTGATATGTTGAGTGTGTAGCAGACTCTTAAGTTGCAGAGGCAGGAATCTTAGTCTTGTTGAGTGATGCTCATTTGCTGGCAGTATATATGTAAGGGTTATTTGAAAAGCAAAAGAAATTTTAGGCTGTAACACATTTAAAATAGTTATTTTTTTTACTTGCATTAAAACTTTAATTATCTTTCTACATTGTCTTTTTTAGTTTAAACATTATTTTTCATTATAGAAATCTTGGCTATTTGCTTGTCACCACCTTGTATTGTTTCTTTTTTTGACAAGGTCAGATTTTTGACTTTGTCAAAAATATAAAGTATAAAATCACTCCATCTAAAAATTCCAATTTTGAATACTTAAAGGCTAAATTTTTGTTACGTGCTTGAATTTTAGCGGCTGGATGTGTGCAATGTTCCATGCAACAGAACACAACTATTAACACAACAACAAACTACATACACTACACTACAACTACAAACAACAAACTGCATTGTTTATTTTGTAAGAACCTGTTGTATTTTCTAGCAGGTCTGTGAATTTATTATTCCAGTTAGGTTGAAGTTAATGAATAAGAGGACGTTCTAAATCCAGAAAAGGTTTGTGGTCATTTCCATGTGCTCTGAGTTTACTTGACTTTCACTGATTTTGAAAGATTTCCTGTGTTACTCTTTCCATTGATTGGCGTTCACTTCAGTAGTTTATAAGACCCTTGTCTCATGATCATTAACAGTGCAATGTAATAAAGAAATTCATCACCTGATCAAGATGTCAGGAGAAGATTGTTCTCATTCACTTTTTCTTACCTATACAACAGCCTAGAATCCATTTGACCAAAATTAGTTTTTTTTTTTTTTTTTTTTACATTAATTGTTCACAAAAAATTTCTTGAAATCTGAGGAATGGAATATTTTAATCAAATTTGAATCATTTGTCCTTTGAATTTCATTTTCAATTCTATTTCTTAAGTTCTGTAAGCCTTAGATTCTTTTGTTTTGTGATAATAATCTTCCTTCATTGTATATGATGCATTATTTTTTAATACCTGAATTATCATAATCATATTCATCACTTATTTTTCTTTAAATTTCTAATGGGTACACTTTCTTTGCATTAAGAAATGTGATCACTTGGGATTTTCATTTTGGCAGAATAGGGTTCATGTGTATGTTAATATTGGAAATACTAACATGATTTTAAGAAAGATTTTCTGATCGTTTAAATAAAAAACAGAAATTGTTCAGATTCTGTAAGACAACTCATTATAAATAATTACATTATAATAACAGCTTCAGAAAATTACCTTGTGTTAGAAACAAGTAATAATCACAATATTTTTTTTATAAAACCTGGAGAAATGTTATAAATGTGAACAGAAATTTGAATTAGTAGTCAATTAAATATGAAGGTAGATATTACTCTTTGCTTCACACTTTACATTAATATTATTTATTTTTTAATAGATAAAGAATGAACATAATTTATGTAAGAGTTGTATGTTATTCAAAACATGTTACATTATGAATGTTATTGTGTTTAAAACATTGTGCTTTAAAATAAATGACTTTATATAACTGATGCTAGATCCCTGAGTTTGAAATTCATAAATTAGATAGTCTAAGTAGACCTCTGATAAATTTGAAAACAGTATGAGTATTTGTATTATATTAACACTATATTATATTTATACTTTTTAAATAAAATATGTTTTTTTTTTTTAAATAATGCCAGTGGAACTAATTCTTTTTCTCATTAGTTAGCTCATGGTGCGGATCCATTCATGAAAAATCAAGAAGGTCAAACGCCTCTGGATCTTGCCAGTGCTGAGGATGTTCGGTCTCTTCTTCAAGATGCAATGGCTTCTCATCCTGTACAGACTACCAATCTACCTCCTGCATTGCCTCCTATTGCTCCAGCTGTCATGGAAACTGTTTTAATGCCTTCTGGTGCTGCTATTGCACTCAGTACTCCTGTTCCTATACATCGAGGTGATGGAGTAGATGCTGTATATTCTGAAAACAAAGAATCTGTTTCTCATGATATTACTACATTGGCTGGATTTCTTGCAAGGTTTGTATGAGTCTGTGTTGTGTCATCTTTTTAAATTTTAACCCTAAAACTGGCAGAATTAATAGTGCATGTGTGATTGTATTTTTGATTCAATGTTGATTGGATGATTGTATTAAATTTTAATGTATATAATTTTATTATAAATTAGTTAGTTATTAATATTATTGTTATTTTTGGAATTATTATTTTTCTAAGAATTACTGCTAAAAGGTGAAAGATGTCAATACTAATACTGGAATTGTTAACAAATTTTAACAAGTCTAGTGTCTCTTGCAGGAAAATTTTTCTTTTAAGAAGAAACTACATTGACTTAGTATGTCATTTATGTGAATAAATGTTTAGAATAGAATAATTTTGTGACCTGTTACTAGCTATTGTGATAAAAATTGTTTTCTGTTTTCTTCTGTTTTTTTGTCTGTTTGAAAGTAGATATGTTAGGTTTTATGCATTTTTTTTAATTTTAAGGACTTTTGTTAAGTAATCATGTAAAATGTAAAAATGATTTAGATTTGAGCTTAAAAAATTTGAGCCTGTGCCTGTTAAAAAAGTACTTTTTGTTCTTCACTGATATAATTTACTCATCATTATACACCTTAAATTATTGAAAAATTCATTATGTAAATTAATTGAAAATGTTGACAAATTTTCCATGAAAGGTAACAAATATTGTTGATTTTAATCATTTTCTGCTACTTATTAAAAAAGTTTCTTTTTTCATATTTTTTTTTTATTTACTTTTTTTGTGAGATTTTAGTATCAAATATCCAGTAGATTTTGTAAAAAAATAGTTGTGGGCTAAAATGATACCTATTTACTTTTTCTTTATAGTTTGGGTTTAGAACACCTGTTAGATCTTCTAGAAAGAGAACAGATCACACTTGATATTTTAGCAGAAATGAGCCACGATGATCTCAAACAGGTTGGCATATCTGCGTATGGTTATAGACATAAGCTAATAAAAGGAATTGAAAAACTCAGCTCTGCAACAGGTAATGAAAAAAATATTTAATTGTTAATGATCATTAATTTTATCCATTTTATTTATTAAGAAATTAGTTATCTAATCTTAACACATGAATAAACTATCTAATAAATTGGTTGTAATTGATAGATAAATTAACATCAAAATAAAAGTCTAAGGTTTAAAAATAAGTTATATTATTAGCTATTCCAAATTTCTTTGTTTATATTTTGAATGTAAAATACACATTGAAAGCAATTACATTCTAATTTTCTTAAGAGGCAAGAGTTTGTATGTGATTAATTGATAGAGTTATTTTAGCAGCAACAGGGCATAGGTTTAGACTATGACCGGAAAGGAACGGAAGGATGTCGGAGGGTGCAATACCTTCTATTTTTGCAGTGTATGGGCTTGCGCCCTTTGCTGCTGTGTGACTCTACTGAACTGGCGGGTATACATAAATAAAATGACTGTAATTCGTTTAAGGAAGTGTGGATTGCGTTCCGATCCTATGGAGGGTGTTGTACAGTTGGGACCCAGCGGGGTTCGATATGCTAGTTAGCTTATCATCCGCGATGCCTTCCTTTCCGCCCAGAGTGGGCAGAAATCCCTTTGTTTTCTTCCTAGGGGACGCGCTTCCTCTTGGGAAGGCATCAGAGGCGATTTCGGGGCCTACCCTTGAGACTATGACCTTGAAGGAGAGTTGACAAAAATTCTCCTCTGTTGATTACCTCTTACCACTTCCTGTTTGTATGTATAAGTGCTGTCTTACATTTCCTACCTATTGATTGTATTCAAGGTCTAATGGGGTTGCAATAATTTTTAGATAAATCAGCCACAAAATCCTTCCTGATATGTACATCCTTGCACATATTCTATTTACCTTTTAATTTTATGTATCTATTTTGCAATCCTTCTGTTAAAACAGTATTTTCTTTGTGAATGTGAATTATGATTTTCACAATTAATGCAATGTTTGGATAACAAGTTATCATGGGATGATGAAATTGAATTCGTTTTAACAAAATCAATTCTTTTTTTCTTCTGTTATGCACCGTAATAATTTCTAAGCTTGTCATCATAATTAAATATATATATTATATTTTCTCTTATAAAGTATAATGTTATTTCTTTAGCTTCCTTATAAAGTCAGAGTCTTTAAGATACAAAAATCGAACTATTCACTTATAAGTATGGATTGTGTAGGCCTATATCTAAAAAATTAAATGTGTTATCTTATCCTTGTGCAATGTTTGCTAAAAACAATGGTCACTTATTCCTAAAAGAAAACCGAATCCACCTTTACCATACTAGACAATGGAACTGTTTTCTTATTATTCAACAAGTGCTTTGGCTTATGAGAATGGGCCTTGTTAAGTGCAAGTACAACACATTTTAATAAATTACCAATTAATCATTTTAAAAAATCTCACCAATTTATTTAAAATAAATTAAAAAATTTTATTTCATTGAAGCATTATCATTTGAATGATGGATTTTTAAATAGTACTAATTAAAAAAATAAATAAATACATTTTATCTGTATCACATTCAACATGTGTAGAATTATGAAAAAAAAAAAATGAATTTAGTAAAACTTTGTAATTTTTATATTTATAATTTGTCTTATATTTATAACTGATGTAACCTGAAGACTTATAGATTTATTTATTGAATTTGTACTTGTACTGTTATCAACTTGTATCTTGTTTTTGTCAAGATTTATTGAACACCAGTATCGAAAACAATATTGATTTTGTGTACATTAATATCATTTGTCTGTCCACTCACAGCCTAAAAAGCATTTTGATGTTGAATCTTATATTTGTCTTGTAGAATATTATCTACAATTTTTTTTTATGGCTAAAAATCTTTTTTTGTGTTATCAGGCATGGTTGGTAGTCTCTCATCCACTCCTGGTACATTGTTGGTAGATCTTCTAGCTGATGATAAAGAGTTTATGTCTGTAGAAGAGGAAATGCAGTCAACAGTTCGAGAACATAGAGATAATGGTATATCTGGTGGAATTTTCAACAGATATAATATAATTAGGGTATGCAATACTTAATTTCTATAAATTTATTATAATGCTAGGCTAGAAAATAAGTAATTTTATATTTTGATAATTTTTTGTGGTTTTTGAAAAAAATACCTTCTCACATTATAAATATATATTTTTATTTTGTAACTTTAAACTTTTAAAAACAGTATAAATTTAAAGTTGTAAAGTAGAGCATATTGCACAAGTTTAGAAGTACAAAGTTATATTCTGTCCATATCTTAGAGCAGAGTAAATATTAGTGTTATTTAATTATGTTTAAATTTTGTGTTATTGCTCCATACACAATTTTCATACCTCAAATCTTTGAAATAAATAAAAGTCTACTATATAATTCTTTTTAATATAAAAATGCTTTATTGAAAATACTATATATATATACTTCCTTCCTTCAAAGTGCTGACAATTTTACAGATTCTTCATAACATAACTTGTTAATAAAGCCACCCTTTATTACAGCTTTATCAGCTGCCCTAGTGATTATACTTTTTAAATTATTCCATTCTATTTCAATATCCTCAATAAACTGATATAGTTTATTTTACAAATTCTTTGTATCTTGATATAGATATTTCATTGAATCCTTTTGTAAAAGATATATATTTCGTGAGTAATTATCAGATCTATCTCTGATCATTGTTTTTAATTTTCATCCTCTTTTCAGCAACTTCACACTAGCAACAACAAGGTAATGATCACTAGCCATGTCACAAGCTCAAAAAATTCACACATTTGTGAAAAAATTTCACCGTCTTTTTATTTGTTATAAAATAGTCTATTGTATTGTGAATTCCTCTTGCTGACCAGATGCCATTTATATACATTCCTGTATTTGAATTTTCCTACTTGTACATTTAAATCGCCACCTACAATCAATTGGTAATTCATATTATTTGGATCTATAGTTTTTTGCAGTAGATCATAAAACTGTTTTGTCTCCTCTTTTCTTCTTTCTTCCGATGCATAAACATATATTAATAATCAATATCATTTTTCTATTTTGCATCTTACTTATTCACCTTATTGTATCTGTTATCCCTCTAAATGAACAAATTGTGTTTTTATATTTCCTATTCAGATAAACAGCCGTAACAGATGATGTTCTCCTTTGTAAGTCTACAAAACTATAAATTACTAAGTAACCGTCTATGGCGTAGGAACCTTTTTGCTTCTTTTTCATTTCAGTTATCATATGAACGTATTTTTCTTTTATAATTTGTATTAGTTCTTCCTCCCTAATACGCAGAGATTGTTCATTCCAAGTAAAAATCTGTAGATTTTCCGACATCCAAAAATCCTAAAACTTTCATTCCGTTTTTACATAAAATCCTCAGTTTGTATTTTCTTTTTGATGGTTTTTAGTATTTGAGATTCTTTGAAATAAGGGTTAGTGGCCCAGTTACAGGTAAGTTCAGTGATCGGGCTGGCATTTTGGAGTGTCTGGACTTGCCCTGGGTTTCATTCAGAGAACCATCTCTTATGTTCTTCCGTTCTCTCCACTGAATGGAAACTACTCTACATATGGCTTTGAGACTGTTGACCGTTTATCATCTATAAACTCTGATTCCTCCACTCTAAAACATCATTGAGAATAACTTCTTCCATTGTTTAGACTATTGACTATTTTTTCATCAGCAGAGCTTATCTAATGGTGGCTGTTACATGCCATATCACAGCACCATCAAAAGATTACAAGGAATTAATAAAGGAGCAGCCCCATTGCAAAACTAGCCCCTGCTACCATGTTGGTCCAGGAATGGGTATTTGATAAAACCTTAATCACAGCTAACCCTAATATCTTAGGGCCTTTCACTATCTGCCATCTGTGGCCCGCCCCTAGGCTGAGGCTTGCTCAAAGATTAGATTGAATTTTGGATGTTGATTGCAAAATATTGTATATTTGCTGGAATATTTTTATGTCTAATAATTTTTAATTTCAGTATTATGTATACACTACTTTATGAGTTTTATTTTTGAACATATACTGTAATTTACTTAGATTTATTAATTGTGCACTTACATTGAAAAGGTGAGTTAATATGTGATAAAATTAGTTATAGTAAATTGTAGTGTAAATTTATTACTACTGTAAAATAATTTTGAAAATGGAATTGTAAAAATCACCAGTCAGATTAATTATTAATTTTTTATTGTATTTTTTTTAATTAATTAATTTTTTTTTATTGTATCTGTTTGCAGTTAAAAGTCCACTTATTGTACATGTAAAATTTTATTTAAATAGATCTCATTAATGTTTTCTAACATATGATATTAATTTATTTGCGTGAACGAAATTTCAAATGGCTTTTGCAAGCGTGCATTTTCAAATTAAGTTTTACCCGTCTGATTAGTAATTATCACTTCTGAAGGAAGATTGAATGAAGCATGTTCATCTACAAAAAATCTTGTGATCAGATTTTCAACAGATTTCTATATTGCATACTCATCTGTAACCCTTAGCCCAAGAAATTTTCTTTTAAATTATTTCATCATCACAATGACTCCCTCCCATAACTTTTTGGCTCTTCTAGGATGGAACTGATTAAATCTTCTGTTATTACATGAAACACGTCAATCTGTGCAGATACATTAATCCATTCTTCAATGTAGTTTTAAGAGATATTACTCATGTAATTTGAAAGTAAGATTGTACTAGATAATTATGCATAAGACAATCATAGTCATCAAGCATACAATTTTTATTGATGACTATTGCTTTCTTTTTATTTTTACTCCATTGTTTTGGTGATTCATAAGTTTTTTTTTAGGAAATAAGGGTTCTGAAAAAGGAAAATATTAAATAGAAAAAAAGAACTTCAGAAAGGGATATTTTGTTTCTTTAAATATTGGCATGAGATACTAATAGAAAATATCACAATTATTAATTTCAGACATTAAAATGTCTGGTATCTTTATCCTACAAAGTGGAGCTTTTATTTTAATTAATTTAGGAAATCAATTTTAATTGATTGGTTGTATGTTCTTTTAATAGTATATTATTGTTATTTTTATTTCGTTCAACATGCATATTCTTAAAAGTGATGCAAGTTGTCCACTTTACCATAATTTCTTGGTAAAAGTAATAATTTTAATTATAATTTATTATCTTTTAGATACAAAAGGTGCAGAATCGCAAATTATGGGAACGTTATAGTCATAGAAGAATGGAAGTTGCTGAAGAAAATGGAAATGTTCCTAATGAAAGAATGTTATTCCATGGTTCACCATTTATTAATGCCATTGTACAGAAAGGTTTTGATGAAAGACATGCTTACATCGGTGGGATGTTTGGTGCAGGTGAATAATAATTGATATTCTGATAGAGAAGTTCTAGTTTCCAAGTTTTTATTAGTTTTCCAACTTCAATTCTTCCTAGTTTCCAAGTTTTTACTTTGTAAATTACATGAAAGATTTTAATTTGAGTAAAATAACCACCCCAAAAAATATTTTCTTGTAACCTTTTTTTTTTTTTTTACTTTTGTTATGAGTTATTTTATTGTTAATTCATGTAATAGGCATTCATATAAAATGGATGATAACATTCAACTAGATAATATAATACATAAAGTGGATATTCATTTGTATCTTTACATGATATATGGAAAGATTAAATATCTGTATGTGTGCACGTGCATGTGTGTCTTTGCTTGTGCACAGATGCAGAGATAAAAAAATATTTAAGCTGGTCTTTAATTCTTATAAGTATCAGAAAATCTATTTAAAACTGATGAGATTTAGGACTGGGAGAAGGATACTTGATTACCAACCAATTAAAAAGATTCTTTTTACAAGGAAGTATTGTAATCATGAAAAATTTTGGTTTACAGATTTCAATGGAAATATCCATTTTGACCATCCCTGAATCCATTTTGATTAGTTTCGGTGTGATGTCTGTACATATATATGTATGTACATATCTCGCATAACTCAAAAATAAATTCAAAATCCAAAACTTTTTGGATTTGGACTTTTTCTTAACTGCAGTAATAAGCTCTCATCTAGAAATTTTCAATGATATATGATAAGTGGGTACTTATTTTCATTGATTCCAAAGTTGTCAAATAAAATTTTAATTAATGAAATAATTGAAACTAACAAGGGTACACATCGATTTGAGTCAGACTAAATTTAACTATATTGTTTTGTTAATAATTATTAACCTCTGGTTGTAAAAATTTTTTTACGATAAATAATAATTTATTAAAAAAATGAAAAAAAACATCAGAAGTTATTAATGAAATAAAAATATTTTTTATACTTTTGTTCTAAAAAATGTATGTAAGAATTTAATTTAAGGTGTACAAGGAATTCATGTAGTGTCCACAACACTATTTTTAGTTTGGTAACAGATTATGAAAAACATTACCAGTTTTTTTAATGTAAAGCTTTTTTTAAAAATAAGATATAAAATGATTGCATTTTAATTTTTTTTTTCAGTTGAATGTAGTATTCTTTTTATAAAACAATAATGTATGTATTTTCACACCCTTGGAAGTGTAACAATCATGTCGTCATAATTTGTAATTAGTGTTTTAAGTCTGTAATTAAAGTAAATAATCATGCAACTCCAAGTTGATATTATATATTGATATAAGTTTTATTTTGAGCTTTTCAGATGTTATTAAAGTAATAGTTATAATTATTGTTACTTATTTAAAGTCCTTTTACTATAGTTACTTCAAATATACAAAATCACCTTTCTATTCAGTTTAATAATTGCTGCTAATCTCCTTTTATGTATAATGTATTGAAAAAAAAGTGTATTTTCCCTTACCTTCCAGTTCATTTCTTGTAAGGTATTTAGTGTGTTTAGAAAGTTGCTATGCGGTATGTTTTAGAATTATGTGGTGCATTCTGTTCTTTTGGTGTTAGTTTTTTTGCCATTTGGGTTCGTTGAGCATTACTCAATAATAAATGCTTTCCTTCATTTTGTGTCGTTTTGTTTATCGGAAGTTGTGAGAAATATATAATGATTGTTTTGGTAGAGGAACACATTTTTGTTGTTGCATACATCTTATGTAAGGTGACAAGTGTACTTCTTCAGTGAAGCACAAGTTTTCTGAAAAGTTTCCAAATGCTTCTGTTCATTGCAATGCAGTTCAAACTCTTATCAAAACATTTTGGGCAACAGGCTCTGTTAAAGACACTAATCGAAGTGTAAGACCCCGTAAACTACCAGAAGCTGTTTGATATTTTGGATGCTATGGCCAAAAGTCCATCAAAGTCAATGTGTAAGTAAGTTAGCACAGCAGCTAGATGTTGGACTTGTTACTGCACATAAAGCTCTAAGAAAAAACTGAAACTGATGGTATCACACCTAACAGGTCAATAACTTTTATGAAAAGTCTTTGGTGAATGAATCAGTTTGAGAGGTTTGTGCTTGCACAATCACTTGACCTGTTTTTACCAGATTACTTTCTTTGGTGGCAGCGAAATAAGCAATGTCACAAAGACCATGTATGATTGATGATCTAAAAACTGCAATAATGGCATGTATATGAGACATTCCAGTTCATCATCTGGTTAAAGTATTGGATAATAAATTGAAATGTGTGCAGTATGGTATTTATGTTGAGAAGGTTGTTTTTAACATTGTTTATAAACTATTCCAGTTATTATAATATCCATTTCTATAAAATAATGAAATAAAAATACTAAGTAATAATTAAGAAAGTTTCATCTTTACAGTTCCATAATTCCAGTGCAGCAATTTTCTGAATGCACTGTATTACTTTTTAAGACTTTAAGGTTAGTTATTATGATCAAACTAAAAGGATTAAAATATTTTATTTTAAAACTCTTCTTTAAAACGTTCTCTCTGGAATTATGATATTTTTATCTATCAATAGTTTCATATTATCTTCTGAATATTTTGCTGTAGGAAAGAAAAACTGAATTATTTTGGATAAATGTAGATTAAAATTATTACAAACCAATTTACCATTAATCAGCATTATTATAGACAAATAAAAAGTTAAAGAATGTGACACATTAGCATCTCAAAATATGTGCTTAAATTGTTTATTAGTTTCTAGTAAAAGTATTTTGATATCTGTTAAAAAAAAATACTTCGTTTTATTGGCAATTTGAAAAGTTAACAGACTAGAAAAATTAACTTAACGTATTGAGTCTAGGAGAGCAGCATAATATTTATGCTCATTGGTCATATCATAAATATTATAACTAGAAAGTTTTCTTCTGTTCTGGGCAGTAGTAAGAAGACAAAAATGAGATTGTACTGTCTCTTCCTTCAACTTTAAAATTTTTTTATAACAAGTAAATTGGATGGCACAAATAATTTTGTTTTGGGAGTTAATTGTATGAAGATTATTAAATTTGAATTATTTCATATTCATCTGCCATTCATCATGGCAGTTAAAACCTGCCATAATATCAGTACACTGATCTTCAAATTATCTAATAATATCACTTGAATAAAAACTGAAAATTAGGTGTATGTTGAAGGACTGCTTATTTTTGGTCAAATGGAGTAATGTAATTTGACCTTCAATTGCAAACAGCTTTTGACATATGAATTGTAATTTTGAAAGTTTAAATGTTTTTTTTTAAATCTATTTAGTGTATTTTTATGCAATAAAGTAAATTCAGTCTGCATTTTTTTAAATTTTAGAAGATTTTTATTAAATGCAATTTTAGTAAAATTCTTTGCTCAAAAGAAATTTATATCATATTTTGCATTATTAGTTTTTTATTTAAAGCTGAAATTCTTATGTAACTTGGGGATTCTTGTATTCTTATAAAATTTCCTATGTAATATTGAAATTCTGTTTTAAATTTAGTTTATAGGAATTTATTACTTGTTTTTAACCCCCAACTATTGTGAAGAAGAGGGGCTATGTGTTTCACCAGTTTGGTATATGTTCATGATTTTTCTCATTACCTACTGCAGTTATTGACTTTGTTTTTTTACATAATTATTTGTCATGTTTCCCTGAAGATTTTGAACCATGAAAGTCATAAACTTAAAGTTTTTTAATTCTTTAATTTTTAATTTTATACTTGTTAAAGTAAGTGACTTTTTTATTTAGGAATCTACTTTGCTGAGCACTCTTCAAAAAGTAATCAGTATGTTTATGGAATTGGAGGTGGTACTGGCTGTACACTGCACAAAGATAGATCATGCTATGTATGCCACAGGTAACTCGAACAAATTTTTATTGTTCATTGGTTGTTCAAGTTTATCATTTACTGTTTTTTACGACTGGTTTTTTAATTTTTTACAATGTTAGTTATAATCTCTTTAATTTAGCTTCATTACATATATCCTTGCATATGTAGTAATGTAATCTAGATAAGTATATTGGCTGAAATTCACCGCCAGCAACTAATTGCTAGCAGTTTGTCACATAAACAGTTTATAATCTATAAATGATTGCTAGCATACTTTATCTCCAGGCAATATAAATTTATTGGTCGTTTTAAATTGAAGATAAAGATTTTATCTAGATGTTATTATTATTATTATTATTATTAAAGGTGAACTGAAACTATGCTTTAGCAGATATATGTTTTAGTGTTGCTCTTGATTGATATTAATTATTGCTTAGTTTCTTGCTCCTATTTCTAGATTTCAATAATTAAATTACATTTTTGTTGTCCACAAAGTAACCTCCGTTTTGAAATAAAAATTAAACCAGTTGAGATACAAAAATTTTATTATATACATCTT
>JAAAKQ030519298.1:8406-19107 GCA_010016005.3 Zanna intricata | reverse complement strand
TATTCTCTTTATTTGCATAAGAATAATAAATAAGTGATAGACAGCACCTTTGCTTTGAAATCTGTAATAATATTATTGCAAAATGCTATGCAATGAATGAACTTTGTATAAAACAAGAAATGTTCAACATTGAAGGGTTTCTATGCACCTTTTCTACCAGTTAAATGGAAAACACACACACTGTTTCAAGTACATTAGGAGTTAAAAACAACTTTGAAAAAAGTCATTACAGAATGTATATCAAAGGCAGTAGAACCACTAGCAGGTAGACAAATCAAGTTATCGATTTATCATCGAACTAAAGTTTGATGATGTTTCAAACACAGAGTAGAAAAAATGATCTGCTTTGTAGTTATGCAAGTATGAAGATGGCATCAGTTATTACTTTCAGCTATGAGAAGCTTGAAATATCTTTAAACATCTACTGAAGTAATTTACTTCTATTTTTAACAGCAATGTTAAAACATAAATAACCCCTTCTTTCACAAAAAATGATTAAAGCAAACAAAATTTACATTTTTAGGGCAAATTGTTAATAATGATTTAATAATTAGTTATTTAGTTAATCATTAAACATTAAATATATTAAAAAACAGAACATATAAAAATTACATCACCATATAAACATTAGGCTATTCCAGAGATTGATTTCTGACTGACTGCAGAAAATTGAAAATAGAGAACTGAATTTTGCTAACCGAACTTATAGAATCTGTGACTACAATAATATCTTAAGTTTATTTTGTAATGCAGAAGTATCTAAAGTCAATCCAAAACAAACAGTGTAGGTTGTTTGTGAAAGTTTAGTTCCACTGTACGGCAATTTGCATCCCACTCAACAAGATGCACAAAGACTTTACTTTGGGAGGAGTTAAAGCAGGAGACTTTTATTATCCCTTTTACAGCCTGGACTGGCATTTAGAGACTACAATAGCATCAGTAAAGTGAAGATTTGGATTGCTTCTCAGCATTCTGAAGCTAATAAGAAGCTCAAGTAAAGGGTTACTCTGAGGTTCTATAAAAGCTAATATCAAAATAAGGTAGGTGACTAAATGTAGATAGCAGCTTTGTTGAGAAGTAATGTTGATAGCTTATTCCTTTTCTGTATAATAAGATCTTTTTTTATTTTATTTTTTTAACCAGTCAATTAGAAGTTGATTTGGAAACTCCCTTACTTAAACAGTTTTTAAAATTAGAGTGGTAATAAACTTCATTGAGTGATTTTAAAAGTGTGAACTGATACAACTAAATATCAAGTTATACTAATATTCATTTAATATAGAATGTCATTCTAAACATATCACTTCTATCTCTACATTAAGTATACCTGAAGTGAAAACAAAAACTAAATATTTATCGATAGCTTTACAGTAGTAAAATCACCAAAACTGTAACTTCATTAATGAGTTCTCATATCTTTAAAAGACTTGTTTAAGTTTTTCAGAAAATTGTGAACAATTAATTCATCATCAGCATATAAATGTTAATAACCTTTATATTATTAAGTAATAAATGAGGCTTCAAATTAACTGCTTATGTTAGGTAAAATAAAGCAATTCTTTCATATTAGTCCTTCAAGAAATCAATGGCTTCAGAGGAAAATATTAATGGACAAATTGATAAACTCTTTACTGAAACTTTATGCAAAAGTAAAAGATTTCATGTCATATAACTTCCCATTGTGGCTAGATATTCGTAAACTGATACCTCATACATATTATTAAAATACTTCTGAGAAGAAAAAATTGTTTTTATTCTTGTATTCTATTTTAACTGATGTCTTCTCATTAAAGGACACACTTTATATTTGTTATTATTTATTTTCTGGCAATAATAAATAAAGGACAACAAAAACAAAAGAGTTATTTACATATTAGTACCTGAACGTCACTGTATGTAATTTGATTAAAAAATAAATTATAAATGTAATTAATATATTTAAATGCATTTAATATGAATTACAATAAATTATATTAGCTGTGTGCATGTATGAGGAGGTAGTACAGCTTCTACTATGGATTCTTGTTTCTGATCATGTACATGTTAATATGCATTGTAAATTATTATGATAAAATATCAGCAAATTACTTATTTTTTTCTTCCATGATAAATATTTCAAATTTATCTCTTATGATCTGAAACAAACAATATTCCTAGCAGACCTAAGTAATATCTTGTAATAATTTCTTCAAAACTTGTATTTACTGGCTGAAAAGATTTCTTAGTTCAGCACTATGTGGTTTGTGTATAAATTACTTTTAACCTGTTTATTACTCTTTTTTGTATGTGTGCATGTACATTTTGGTGCATTACTGTATGAGTTTAAAAACTGCTGCTAATAATATTAATGGTATTGATAGTAGTTAATCTAATTACGATATAGTTTGTATCAATTTTGTACTTCTATATTTAAATTAGTGGACTGATATGGTTTGGGTGTGTTAGAGATTTATAATGTACATATTTAATTGGTTACAAAATTCTATTTTTAGTAATTTCTGAGAAAACTGTTGTAAAGTCCAAAAAAACAAACTTTTTTTAGGTTTGATGTTAATTCACTTTGTTGACTTGCTGTAAAATAAAAAAAAATTCTAAAAAATCTGAAGAGAGTTTAATTCTAATTATTTAAGAAAAGGTAAGTGAAAAACAAATAAAACTGTAAGAAATTTATCTTTTATTCAAAAGCCACTGGGTGTCCAGAGTGTGGTAGAAAAAAATATTATAATCTTAAAACAGATTAAAAACTGTTATTGCAAAAAAAAAGAAGAAGTTGTAGAAAAAATGTTAACTACTCAAAATAAATGAAAATGAATAAAAAGTTAAATAAAAAATCCATTTAATAGCAGTCTTTAAAGATAATTAAAAAAAGGAAATTTTTTCATTTTGAAAATTGTATGAAGAATTAAATTATTTTAGAAATTTGTTATTTTTATAAGTTGGCAATAATAACAGATGATGACAATTAAGTTTCATATATCCTACTGAAATGATTTTATCAGCATTTGGAAGTAAACAGAATACAATACTTGCAAATCAGTTTAAAAATGGCTTTCATTTTTCTAATAAAGAATAAGAGAATCAGATCTCTCTCTCACTCTCCCCCCTCCCCCACCTCTCTCTTTCTCTGGAAGTAAATTCTAGATTTTCAACATAATGTAATTTTATGACAGTCATTTGACATACGTACCAAATTTAACTTAAAAAATTACGTCAGAATTTTTTATTAGAAATTTGAAATATATAATAGAAATAATATTGTTGCAGATGTTAAGGAATTTGTCTGGAAAGATCAAGGATCTGTCTGATCACAGACTAAATCTTTACATAAAGATTAGTAAATGTGTGGAATTTGTGTAAACAGGTTTATGTACAGTGCATTGATACTGTACTATGCTTCTAAACTTTTGATAAACTTTATATGACCTCAGTTTCTGTTGTCACTGGCAGCCAATTTTATAAGACTTCTCTAATAAAGTTATATTCTATTCCTCCATAAGATTTGATAATTTTTTTATATAAAAATTTCAAATAGTATCGACTGCTACAGTCATTAGCCGCTGACAAATGTTGACAGCTTATAGTGAAACCAATTTTTGTCTAAGAGAATTGGATTTCTGTAGCTCTCACTGTCCACATCTTTTAGCTACATATTTCAGTATAAAAAAAATTTTAAGAGCCACCTACTTGCTAGAAAAACTTTTATATTATGAAATTATCATGATAAAAAACCAATGTTACATTTTTACATATTGATTTTAATAAGTGTATCATTTGATTTTCCAGGTATTAAATATATAATAAACTTTTCAGATGACAATAATACTGTTCTTGATGACATGCTTGTGATCCAATAGAGTTCCAGTCAAGAAATATGAGAATTATAACTGATATGCAGCAAGATGAAGAGAAAAAAATTGCATTTTTATTGCATGTCTGACCAGCCAGATCAATATTACAACTGTAAAAAAGAAATATTAAAACTCTATAACAAATAAAAATATTTTAAAATATTTTTTCCATGATTACAATAAACGAATACAAATTATTCAAAACATTTATTACAAACACTAAAACATTAAATATGTCTTTTAATATTTCTCTTACCTGAAAACCTAAACTGTACATTTTTAATAACATTTCCATTGTAAAAAGGGCAACAAAAAACATGTTTGTGTGCTCTGAAAAATAGAATAAAATAATTAGTAAATTTACTTTATGAACTTCATAGATTTTAATATTTCATATATTAAATAATAACATTTAAGAATGTATAATTTTTTTTTTGTTTTTTGTTTAATTTCCAGAACCACCGTTAAGGTATAGTCAATAAAATAATACAAAACTTAACATTAAACAAAAGTTTTAAATGCTTATAAATTACATATTTTAGCAAAGAATCTGTTATAATTAATATTTAACACAAAATTTAACAATAAACAAAAAGTTTTATGTGCTCATAAATTATATATTTTAACAAAATATGATGCGATTAAAAAATATGAGCCCGAAGTTCATTTGGAGTACTTACATAATAGTACAGTAATAGTGTAGCAGTAAAACAGTGTAAATATTGGTATAACAACAGAGTACAGCACTGTAATAAATATTAAGGAAATGGTTAATAAATAAATAAGGAGATGGATATAAATGTTTAAATATACTCGTACATATAATGTACATTCACAGACAGACTTCTACAAACATCTACATGCTATAGTTCAGCTCTAAGGTCTCTTGATATTTACTGGAGTATACTGTGCATACGCAAAATGCACTATGGAACAAACAACTTTTAATCATGAAATATCTGAAATAGATTTGGCAAGGATGTGAGCTATGTTTCTATATTTACGCCTCTCAAAGATTCAACAAGGCTAGTCCTAATAGTTTATTTTATTTTTTTAAAAATTTTGATTATTGATTAAAATGAAAAAAGCTTCCTCACATAATTAGCTAAAAAAAATAATAAAAAACACACATATTTTCAATTTACAAAGATATTGTAACTACATAAAAGCATCCAGCTATTCTAAACAGATTAGCAATAAAGTGTTTTTCAATTAAAATCTATTTTATTGTTTTTGAACTTAAACAATGATAACATTATAGATCCATGTAGATCTCTTTCTGCGGCTTCATCCATCATGTTATTTATGTCAGAGGTATTTATATCAGAGGTATATGGGATTTTCTATATGATGTCATGGCCAAATTTGACCATCAGTAGCTCAGTTGGTCTACAGATCACCATGCTGCCTTCTAGATCAACCGATCTCAAACTTGATTCCTGAAAAAGTCAGCAATCAAGTTTTTTGGACAGGACAAGGGCATTTTCTTTTAATCATAAAAGAAAATCAACCATCTAATTTTCTTCATCCATCTAATTTTCTTTGTTAAAATACATGTAAAAGTGAGTTTGTGGTCAATCAAAGTAAAATAAACATATAATGATGAATAAAAATTATGAAGATGATCAAATTTCATATAAAATTTTCTGATTTAATGTAAAGTGCATGTGCATATAAAATATTTATCTTTCTCCTATTATTATACAAAAATGTTATTTTCAGATGTAATCAGTTTAGTGGTCATATGAGAAGTAAGCACATCTTTTGAAGAGCTCCTGATAGTTGATCTAGATTAAACTTTACTAACATTTTTTGTGCTAAAATATTTCTCATTTATTTTTGACACATCCAGTAAAACTATTCTGTAACAAATTACCAATTACATCATGTTTTATTTAAATACTCTTTTTAAAAGCATTTTGTTTTTTAATTTAGTTAAGAGCATGTAATGCCTGAATAAGTCCAATCTTAGGAATTAATTAATCCTTAATGTGATTTCATTACTGTACTTATTCTGTTTTTTTTCAAACTTTACATTAAATTCTAAGTTCTGTAGATTGCAATTCCACTGCTTTTTGATGGTCATTTTAACATGGTTAAAAAAAATCATTAGATTTTTTTAACAAAACTGGTATTTTTAACAATTTCTTAATAAGATTTAAATTTAATTCTACCTGAACAAAAAATATAATCATTACTATTCTATACAAGATTAGTGAATTTTGAGGTTATTAAGGTTTTTAAGATTATTTTTAAATAACTTAAAAATAAAAAAAATGTTAGTTAAATGGTTGGCTGATCTTGTATCCCATCATGAAATTTATTCCTTAAACAAAGAACTCATGCTTAAACTGTGTTTTAAAATATCTAATTAATTATTTATTCAAGGCATTATTTATAGAATCTACCTACCCTCCCTTCCTTAAACATTTAATTAAAAAAATAAATCATACAATATCTATACAAAAAGTTTAAAAATTTACATCTGCTCTTTGATACATCACTGCATACAAACAATTCAAATATTCCTTATCCAAGCTCTGATATTCTCATTATTCTAATACAAATCTTACAGTAACACAACTAAAAAAATAAGAAGAGATGTAGAATAAAACTACTACACAAAAACCGCTATCAATTAATGAATATTTTCTACAGTTTATTTCCCAACAACTTTTTGTGAATCATTTACCACAAAAAAATCAGTTTTGAAAAATTGAAGATGTTTAGACGTAAAATTAAATGATGTATGTGCTGTATTAAATTTTTAATTCTTAACTGATCAATAGCAAATTTGGAACAACTGTACAATAGTTTTCTCTGAAAACTAAAAAAAGTGGTCTGAAAATTCAGACCACTTTTGGCTGAGATATTTAAATATCTATAATCCCAAAATCTAAAAGCCCAAAATCTGAGAAAAATATTCTAGAACCTCTTCGCTTAATGGTTTAGTGCTTCACAATATAGCAGGTGATGAAATCTGATCTCTACTGAAGGCATTGTGAGAAGGAGAAATGGATCTGAATATTTTTGGAAAAAGTTTCTCTGTTGCAAACAAAGGACTATGATGGTACGAAGGAACAGTATACTCCATGATGTTACCCCTTTTGATGTATTCTTAAAATTTGTTTTAGCTTCATTTTGTTTGCAGCAAATAAAATATTTATATTTTAAAGTCCTTCATTATTTATTTTGCAAATGGTTTTTTTGTACAGAGTGTATTCACTATTTTTGAATGTTTACATTTTTTATTACTGCAAAATGAAAAGTCATTTTTAGAGGTATTACATATCGTTAAACTAGTAAAAGGCGATTATTGAGATAGCGTAATGTAACAATGTCCTGAGAAAGTGCAAATAGGGTAGCTGAATTTCAAAGCAAAAATAATAAAGTTATACATAAAAATTACTTGATAAATAAAAATTTAATTTGTTACTGCCACTTCTTTTGTCCACAATGTTGTCTTATAAATAATAGTTAACTGTTTTAAACCTATTTAGGCTATTCTTAAACTATTATAGTTCTAAACTTATTAAGTTCTTTTTCTGACAGATTTTATTATAAAAAATAACATCATAAGGGATGTCCAACAACATATAACAACACTGCATACATAGTTATTTATTTTATATAGTTTATCTTTACTTGTCATGAAGATATATTCTATTTTCAATTTTACTTCACATTGAAGAGTAGGAGGCAGCACCATCTAAGTACTATACGTTAACAGAATTTTAATTTTATAGAAAAAGAAGACAGTTTATTATACATAGATGCCATTAAAAAATTACAACAGATTGCTGTTTTTTTTTATTTTTGATCCCCTCACAAATCTGTTTAATATGTCCTAGGTTATTACAGAATAAAGGCCCAATGAAACAAATATAGGTCACATTTCCAACACTGCATAATATTATAAGGAAATGAAATGAAAAAAAAAAAAAAAATTATTTACATAACACATCATATATTATTCTTTTAATATTTCATAGTTAAAGTGCACATTTTAGCACACATTTAATCACAATTAAATATTTTCTGCACTGTGTAATGATGTACATTTACAATAAATAGGTATAAAAAATTATATGGTTCTAAATTATATATTCTATCACTTTTCATTCATTTTATTTATTTATTTATATTTTTAAAAAATGTATGATTACAATAAATATGTATCAAAATATATATATTATTTTAATAAACATTATTTATTTAATAAAAAAATATAACCTAATTATTTATTTTATAAACCAATAAATAAATTTAAAAAATTAAGCAATGACCAAATCTAATTAAAAAAATTTACATCACAATAGTTTTTTAATAATTTCTGATAGTCCATTAAAAATGGTTTTAAAAATTTTATTTTAGAAGTTTTTCACTGCGTTTCATTTTATTCCTGATGTGTCTTGACACTTTTTGTTAATCAAAGTATTTTATAGAATCCATCATAAATTATTCACCGATTATAAAAGACCTTTTGACTGAAAGTTAGATATAAAAAACTAATTTTTTTTAAAATGCAGTTTAAACTTTTCCTAAAATCCTTAAATTTTAGAACGTATATTGTAAATAATGAACAAACACAGGATTCAGAACATAGCCGGCCTCCAAGATAATTGATCCTCTGCCAACCTTTTATTAGTTCTTATTTCCCTTCCATTTCCATGATTTTGATTACTTGAAACTTTCTTTTTTTCGCTTCAAACTGTAAACTTATAAAAATTACAAGTTCTTGACCCGATGCATTCCTATTTTTTACATTGATTAACTGTTTGTCAGAATAATTTCCTGTACCTTAAAAAAGGAGTTTCTGAGCCTGAGTAAACGTTTAATTTTTAATATGGGTCAACAAATTTCTCTTAGATATGGTCTTGATTTTTAGTTTTTATTATGCTCTTTTTTGTAAAACCAATCAATCAGTGAGTTGATACTTGTGCCATATAATAGTCATAAGAGCAATATGATCCAACACCCAAAAGACTTATATACTCATAGTGTATTACTGTTGAAAAATATATATTGTTATATTTGCAATAATCTGTGAAAATTTAACATACTTATCTAAACTTATATACATATTCTTAAAACTTGAGTATTAAAATTAAAATGTATCTCCTACTATAACATTAATCATCACAAAGACCCCCTCCCCAAAGTAGAGTGATAATATAATTTAAGGATGGCTCTAATAAACAAAATTAAAATGAGTTTTTTTTATTATGATTATCATTTAATCAGAAAGTTTTTAGCCATTTCAAATGTCACATCCTTGTATTATTTAAAGTTATAAACTTTTGAGCCCACAAAAAGTGCTATTTAATAAATAGAATATTTAAAAAAAATTATGATTAATGTTTTCAGTAACTCTAACAAGTACAGCTTCAGTGAAGAAAAGGCTGTATATTATTGGAAAAAATTTTGTCCCCTGTCATAACAAAATTACAGGAAAAAACAATTATAGTTGCATGATGAAAATTATTTTTTTCAAAGGTTATTTCTAATAAAAAAAATACTGTAATGTAGTAAGCAGTTAAGTATTTGCAACATCTAGTTTTTATTTCTTTAATGAGTAAATAACACTTTTTAGTAGGACTTAACTTTTATTTTTATAAGATTTTTTGACATATTTAATGATTCCATTAAAAAGTGCATAATTAACTCATTAATAATTACATAATCCAGAATGAATAAACATGATTATTATTAACCGATTTTTATTATTCTGTACATGAGTATATTTAAAATTAATGACTCAAGTGGCTTGCATCAGCAATTATACTCAAATATATGCATATTACTGAAGTTATTGAAGTACTTTGTTTTAATTTTTCAATAGATTACATGTTAACGTAATACTAATTCGTTGCTTGCTGCAGTGATGCATCATTAATTAAGATGTAAGGTGGTGATATTGTTATCATCTTGCTTAAGTAACAAATGTGAAACATTGTATTTTTCAGATTTGTCAGTTTACTACTTACGTCCTGCATCATGTGGTAAATTATCCAGTGCATATTTCTTTTAGGAAGGCTAGTTTAAACTTTATAAATTTCACGAATATGTCTATCTTGTGGCATTAATAATGTATAAATTATTACTAATGGATAAATTAAATTATTAAATTAATGAATAAATTATTACTAATGACTAATGAATGAATAATTCAATAGTCTACACTATTACAAAAAACCTCTCAACGCAATCTTTACAGCGCATTTTAATGAATAACTCACATTCGTGAATTTATACTACTTACCTTATATTCTTCTTGTAGGTAATTATTTGCAGATTCATTTTTTTCAGAGGGACATGTTGTGGATCATTTTAAATGTATAATCATAATATTTCAATAGTTCAATATTATTAAAAAATATTTCTCTTTTCAAAAGTCTCCACCTGATTCTTTTCCAGAAGAAGCGAGACAAGAAATACAGAAACATTTCCACTCATTAGAGACAGTACAAACTCAGCATGAGTTTATCATTCATCATATTGAAACAGAAAAGTGAAAAAAATCACTGACAAAAAAATACTCTTTTGTATTAATATGAAAAACACACCGTGTGCAGGGAATTTTTTTTGAACACACTGAGGATCAGTGGGAACGAAATGATTTGTTAAGATCACCTTAATTTGATAACCGAATGACATAATAAGAGTATTGTGTGCTTATATTTAAGATTATGTAAGTATGTATTTTAATATTTAGTTCAACTTGTGTTTATTACATTTTTAATTAGAAGTATTTTTTATAGTACCAGTTACTGTAAATTTAATGATAAATGTTGGTTTTGGCTATTGGTTAGTTAGTTGGTGTGCAAGCGTGCATGTGCATGTGTATTTTAAT
>JAAAKQ030519265.1:0-12306 GCA_010016005.3 Zanna intricata | reverse complement strand
CCTTAATTTGGCACCAACTTCAAAAAAAAAAATTGTAAAGAATAAATTATCATCTTTTTTGTAGGGTCTTTTTTTTTTTAAATTATAATCTATTTTTTCTTTGCTAAAAATTATAATTTAAAATAGAATAAAATTCTATTCTATTTGTTTAAACATTAAAATTACAGCAAAAATACAGTTTACACAAAACAAGCCATTTGTAAAAAAATTCAGAAGTGAGAAATCTTGATAAAAATAAGAAAATGAGTATGGAAAAAGAACGGAACAGAAATGCTACCAAGCATCACCTAAGGATATCTGTATGGTAAGAATACAATTTTTTTATCCCTGTTTTCTAACAAATTTTCTTGATTTTGCAGAAAAATACTTTAAGACAAAATGATGCCAAAAAATATATCAATATGTGCTATAATATTCTTACATTAAGAAATAATAAAAAAGATAAAATAATATCTTAACTGTACACAATCCACAAAATCAAATATTCATAAATTAGGTAAAACAAAGACCTTTTTCTTTTTTTTTGTAAATGATTAAAAAATAAAATTTCACATTAAATAATATAAAAAATTACTTTTTAATTACATAAAAAATACAATACATAAGAATAACAATAATATAATTAAACATCAGAATGAAAATTTATATTCCTGTTTAATACATTAAAACTAGTCATAAAATATTACTGTACAATAAAAAAATGAGTAAAATATTTCATCTCTCTGTCAATATCTCCCCCTTCGAGACAAAATATCTTGTACTGTTTAGTTCTGGGGATAACTTTTAGCTTTCAATCAATATTAAGACAAAATTTACATATTTCATATACAAATATATAAATCAAGATGAAAATTTTTACAGCAGTAAAAATCCACATTTATTATATTATGTACCACACATTTATTATATTATGAAATTGGATGAAGAATGGTATGAATTAATCCACTGATAAATAAAAGAAAAACAAAAAAAAATGATAAAATGAATGGGCTTCTGTAAACTTTTAAAGTGAAGTTTTATATTCTGCATATATTGCAAAGAATTCATTTTATGAATGCCTTCTTTAGTTGTGTACTTTTGCAAACAATTAAGTTAGAATTAATGCCTCAAATAAAATCAACTTGGTATCAACCCAAAACAGATCAAAAAATGATCTGTTGGGAAATTTATAAACACTCATAACAAACAGCAACCATGATCTTACATGAGAGATCTTTTTGCAGTATATAATTTTTTTAAAACAGCCTGTTTGAAGATATTTATCTTTGTAACCATGGTACTTTGCTAAAAACTATACCAGCACACGCTCTTGCATTTATTTAACCTTGGTCTATGCAAAACTTTATGGATATTTTCTATATTTATGGGAAAATAAATGACAAACATTTCATGTCCTTAAAAATACATATATATACTCTTATACTGGTATAATTATATAACTTAATACAAACTGTAAGTACTGTTATATGATTCCAGACTAAACATTTTTTTAATTTTTGAATAAGTGTAATTTACTTTTATTTAATTATTCCAAAATATTAGTTAATACCTGTTTTTACCCAATACATATGTTAAACCAAGTTTTTATTGATGACATTTTCATTATCATTTGAACATTCTGGATGATAGTCAGATCCTTGCATGTATTTTTTTTCCACTATAGGGGTTATCTGTCCCCGTATTTAAATTTTCACAATTTGACTGTAGAACACTGACATTTTTATAAATTTGATTGGTTCTACAATTTTTTAGCAATAGCTGATACTAATAATTAATTATTTGACTACTTTATGTAAAAATTTATAGCGCCTAACACGAGTTGAACTGTTATATTTGTCCTAATATGCATTTATGTTCATTACATCTCATATATAAGTAGATGTGACTTCTACTGCAAATGTAGATGATGGCAAGCAAAATACCTGTACATCATTCTATTTCATTATGTTCAATGCTGGTTTAAAACACAGGCAATTGAAAATCAGTTTTTAATCAAAAACACTACATTGAAAAATATTTTTTAAAAAGATTTAAATAAGATAAAACAGTTCAAATACTTAGAATTAACAGTAATAAGAAGCAAATTAAGGTATAGTTGATAAACTTACAAAATAAATGGATACACAAAATGGAAAAATCTTTTTCCACAATGACCATGATTACGGGTTCAGTATTAAAAATAACAATATGAGCTATTATACCAATAAATGTTAAATTACAAATTGCGTATTACTTTCAACAAAAGCACTAGTACTTTTTTATTTTACAAAAATTATACATTGCACAAAAGGATAAAAATTTTACTTAAAAAAAGGAACTGATTTAGAGATTCATTCATATTCATTAAATAATAACAAAGACATAAACATCATTAATGAACCTTAGAAGACAATAAGCTTCTTATCCTTGCCACAGAGAGATCTTCTTCTATATTTAAGTTATTAGGAGCAATGTATTTAAAAATACCCTGAGTGTAAAAAAACAACTCCATTGCATGTGCCAGTTGATGGTTTTAATTTTTTTTGATACTAATATGTACAATTTACTATAAAAAATTAGACTGAATTAAATACAATAATGTAATAAAAAAAAAATAAGTAAATGACTAATCTCAAGGCATTTAGTTTACGGCCAAAATAAATTAGCCAGTTTTGGTGTAACAAGGGCAGCAATAATAGTTGATAACAGATTAACACAATGATTATCCAAAATGGGGTGACCACTAATCCATTTTATGCCAGGTCCTGGGTGCTCCACAATAACACCTGTTTTTTTATTAACCCCTGAAAAAAAAAATTGATATTAAAATGCTGAAATCTAATCAATTTTATAAAAAAGTTTTACTATAAGCTTGTTGGTTAACTTTCTGTTATCTTATAACTTAGAACTACCAATTCAATTTGAATTAACTCTTTATTATTGAAAAAAATTGATCAAAAAGAATTATTAGACTTGAGTAATAAATTACTTAATATTCATCAACATCAAATGCATATAAAAAAAACTATTTATACTTTTTTAGTTAATTTTATACATTTCAGTAGAAAAAATAATTTATTAATTTACAACATCTTTAATCTAATATTTATGAAATTTTAAGCAAGTACTTCTCATCATTCTTATAGGAAAATTCATTTTTCTTATCCTTTAAAGGATTCCTCACAATAGATAATATTACAATGCATACAATGACAAGAATAATGCTACTGACATATTAGACTAATATTTCATTTTTTTTATTTTTAGATTTATTCTGTTTAGATATATAACACTTCACTGTTACCTAAAATTACAATTTATACTCAGCCAATAAAATAAGTATAGTACTAAAAACATAAAATAATATGACAGATGCAACTTGTGAATGATGGTAAAACTGAAAAATGATTTTCATTGACGTAACAATAATATAGAACGAAACAAACAATGATTGCAAAACAATAAACCAATATAACAAATTTAATCTTAATAAAAATGATTTTTGAAATTGGACGAACTCCAGAAAGAATTTTGCTAAAAAAGAAAACAATGATTTTTGCATTATGTCCTCAATACAATCTTTAAAACTAATTTCTTAAAGTCGATGTTGAATACAAATAAATTTCATAATCTGTATCTTATTTTATTTCACACACTCTTAAATTTAAAATTGACCACAAACTTAAAAAATAAGTTTTAATGAATGTAGTCAGAGTGTAGCGGAAAAATTATTTTTTTCACTTTCAATTCAATTTTTGTTTTCAATCTATTTTTTATTTCTTGAGAATATATTAAAGAAAAACTATCCAATGATAATCACAACTCATATCAACAGTTGTGATGGTTAATAAAATCTGTTAAAGTAATGTTGCACCATAACATAATTGTCAGCGACTGTCTCATAGATGGAACTTATGAGTATAGTCCAGAAATTTAAATAGCATGCTCTTAGAAGAGACCAGTTAGAAGACAAAGTGCAGCCAGATGCTGTTTAATTCAATTTGATAACAATTGATAATCATATGAAAAATATAGATGGCTACATTCTGACTGTACCTGTCATTGCAACTTTTCAAGGCACTAAAAGGTATGGGAATGTTTAAATATTGAATGATGGTACACAAGTTACAAGACACTACAGTCAATAAAGCTGTAATCAATCTTGGCAAACTATTTTGTGAAAGGTCAAGCATATATTGCTCTAAGTCAAATGAAGTGCTTAGAAGCTTTGTGTGATTTGGAGCCTAATAAAATATTAAATAAAAACATGGTAACAAACAGCTAGCAGAGACTACTAGTGCTGCCTACTTGATGTGATTTATTTTTTATTAAAGCAACATTTTTTTTATATTTATATGGATATTAACTCCCCATAAACTTACAAGTACACCGTTCACAAATCTTATATGAAAACCTTTTCTTTTTTTTGACTACGTTGAAAAATAAGAATAATATTGGAAATAATAATTAAAATATCTCAAATAATCAAATAGAATTTACAATGGGATAGAAATAATAACAGTGGCATCTTAAATGAAATTTATGAATTTCCAAACGTGGATGATAAGAGCCCAATAATTTGTTTATAACAAAAATGTAGAAACATTTTCGTGCATAACATGTTCAGATGGAAAGGGATGAGTTTCAATAGTCGATTTAGCACACGATTTTATTGTAATATCTTACTTAAGATACCAATTAAAAATTGTTTGTTGTTTGATATCAAATTGTATCTCAGAACTAAGCACATGTCAAAAGTAAGGGTTGGCACCATATATAACGTTAAGAAATTCTGAGGGGAACACTTTTGTAAATTCCTATTTTAAGCCCAGATAATTTGCACTTAATGACTTCCATGTATTTTAATAAACCCTAAAAGTGATTAGGTTTATGAATGTGAAAAGAAAATAAAAAACGGGAAATACAACTGGCTGAATTGTTGACAATAGATTTTAATGCAAATTATATTAAAAAATTGCCTCACATTAAGAAAAAAACCTAACACAGAAAAAAGTAAGAGTGTAAAATATTACACAAACTTACATTTTTTTTTTTTCAATTATAATTAATAATTTTAGTAATATTACTTACTATTTCCAAATTCAGGTATCGATTTCGGAAAAATATAATTATTTTAAATATAATACAACACATTTCCATTTTATATATACTCAAAAAATAATATTTAATCAATAAGCATTTAGAAATAATTTAATTACCTGAATATTGTAGAGTAGCACCAAGAAATGAATCAAATAAACTTCCAAAAAGTCCAGCAAAACCACCCCAGAAAATAACAGGCCACTGAGGTGGACTTCTTACCAATATAATAGGATCGACAACATATAAGGATGTAAAATAATAAACTATACCAACCAATAAGCCTCCTAATAAACTGAATATAAGACCGAAAAAGCTAACACCTCCATTAGTTCCTGTTAAAAAAGTATTTAAGTATTGTATTAAAATTAAAATTCGAAATCACTACAAAGCAAATTAAAGAAATTATTTTACAAACAAAAGGCTACTACATAATAAAAATTTTAGATTAATAAAATTAAGAGTTCTTTTCAGTAAAAACTTTCAGTGACAGATCAATAATGAATGAATCCCGCTTTTAACAAATTCACATCAGTTTTGTTTATATGTTAAGAATATTCTTTTGAAAAAAATGTTTTGTTATTACACATATTTAAGGCTATCAATGCAAAATCATTAATCAGTGATGTGGTGCTCCTGTATCTGGTAAAAAAGTAGTGATCTCCTGAGATGTTTGATCGGAATGGATGCTCATTTCCCAGTGGAGCAACTTGTTTATTGAACAAGATTTATTTGGTGATCCCTGAATGGGTAGATCAGGTTTTTCATTATCTATCCCTTTTCCTTAATTCAGTTCTTTCCTTCATTTCAGTTCTATGGGTTTAACAATCTGCTATGCCTTTACAATTTGCTATACAGCACCAGAAAAACTAATGCACTCTTAGTGATGAGGTCAAAATTAGCGACCAGTAGACCTGTCTTTTAGTTTGTTTCCTTTCCTGTAATAGCACAATAAATTAAACCATCCATGTTCTGTTCTAAAATAAGAGACATAACTTCAAATACAATTTACTTATTAACCAGCCACAAAGCCACAAAGGTATGAATCATTGACCATTGCTTCAACCACGGTCTACGTACATTTTAAACATTTTCTTTAACTTTCAACCAAAATGGATGCACCAACACTCACTATAGCTACTGGAAGCAAAATGCGAAAATCTGAATGATAATTCTCTGAGTCTGTTTGCACAGGGATTGATTAATAGTTTCAAAGAGAGTAATCGAATTAAAAAACATCGCAGGAAGTAAAGACCGAAGCAAAATAGAGAAAAGGAGGAATAAAAAGCAGTTTTCAGCATTTTATTTATTCTTTGACTAGTCAGACTCATCTTCATAATTTACTTGATGCAGAATTTTTTACAATTTTTCTTTTTTAATTTCTCTGTCCAGTGCCTTTTCTATCCAGTTAGTTTGTAAATATATTTCACCTTCCTGTACAATTTCCATATGACCTAAATCCTATAAATGGTCTATCTCTTCCCAATTTTTTTAAAAGATTTTTTTGATGATCTTGTCAACTCCATTTCCATTAATTTATAACTATTTAAGAATAATTTAATTTATAACTAAAGAATAATCACACAATCTAAAGACTAACCAATATGATTCCAAAGTACTGTTCAGTTCCCAAAAGTACACTGTAAAAGTATTTTCAAAGAATTTAACTGACACTAATAATCATAAGAACTGTACAATACCAACATTGTAGTTATTTAAATTAACTTGTTAATTTACTGTTTCGTATTTCATTTCATATCTGTACTTTTTAGACAAATCTCTCCTGATCTTTTTATTTTAAATACATAAAAAAAAACAAAAATACAGTTGAATAAGTAAAATTTTAATATGAAGATTGAATTAGGGAAGTAGACATTTACTGTATAAATTACACAACTTATATTTAAAATGTACATTCAAGTTATATATAAAAATAATAGTTTCATTAACTACTACTGTAATAGAAGCAGAGTAATTAATTTTGCTGCAATGATTATAATGATACACATAATTCTCTATAATTTTGTTGTTTTAAATTTATTTTTCAATAAAATGTTTTGAAAAAGCAGAGATCTCTGCGAAGACATTAAAAGAGGACTTTTTTTTTTAATAAATAATTAGATTTTGCTACTACTATGCAATTTTTACTAAACCATTTATTAAAATGTAATAAAGTAAAAAACTAAACAAAACTTTACCTTTAGGCACTCGTTTCCATGATGTAATAAGAAATGGCTGTGAGGAACCAATTATAGTGCCCAGTTCAGATGCCCAAGTATCACCATTGCTGCATGCAAATGCAGCTGAAACAATGATGTATTATATCATTTATAAGCACAATAATATAAATAAAATATACAACTGAGCATATTTCAAATAATTACTTGCATACCAAACTATGAAAATATGAAAGAAATAGAGAAAAGCATCAATTTAAAAAAAAAAATTCTTTTAGGATTTTACGAAGAAACTATATTTTACAAATTATGGAAAATATTTTGGGGAAAAAAAGAATCTTTATAGAAAACTTTGTAAATTTCAAGGAAAAAGTTAAAATAATTCCCTAAATCTATATATGAAAGGTAAAAAAAAATTTTTAACTCAAAGAAAATTATAATTAACATTGTCATGAAACTTTTTTTGCAAAATTATCAGAAATATAACTAATAGCAATATAAGAAATAAAACAACATTAACATTATATATTCAAAACTATTATAGAAAACAAAAATATATCCAAAAATACTTTAATGGTATCACAATTCTAAGAACAGTTTGAGAAAATTTAATAATTAAACATAAAATTTTCCACTAAAAGTACTTAAAAAAATATGATGAAACTGAGCAACAACTTTTAAATATATTCACTGCTGTCTGTAATGGATGAGTTATGATATAAATGTTGCTGACCAACACACAAGAGACCAAAATAGTATAATTTAGAAAATGATTTACAAGTGGAATATATTCACAAAGAAAAATTAAAATTTATTTCCTCAATCAATAGATTTCAGTAGGAAGCCCAGATTTATCTGATAGGCACCTCAACAGTAGTTTGATTTGTGCTACCACTGGATAAGAAAAAGAGAATATGTAAGAATTCTATGAATAGGTGTCAAACAATTGAATCCTAGCTTCTTTGCTATCTTCTAGCACCAGCATGTCACAGATTGAGTCCAGGCAGTGGTTAACATAATTCCTTTGGTTTCCTATCCATGAAGAAAATATGAAAAATATAAAAGGGGGAGAGAAGAGAAAGGAGTAAATCCTTAAAAAGTGACTATCCGGATCTGTGTTTTGCTTAATATCACCCTTAACCTATAAAACTTTAATGAAGTAATTAAGTCAGATCTTGGACAAATAAAATTTACACAAAAAAACAGGTGTTGAACTAAGGATAGCAATTCAATTAACCTTATCAGTAGGTTACCAGGGCCACATTTTAAATATCTCAGCAATTTTTTTAATGACTTTTTAAAAAACTTTTCTTCTTTAAAGATTTAGATTGCATCACTCTAGAATGTAAAAACTCCATATTAACCATACAGACAGTAAAATGCAATTTGAATATCAGCTAGCATCAGTATTCTTCTACTGGGCAAGTAATTAGTGCTACATGTCTACTATTACCAACTACCTAGAGAAAAATCAATCTTGATTATTATTTTAATCACTTAACTGATAGAAAGCTTTTAAATCTGATTACATAGCTACCATGCAAAAAGAAGAATATCAGCTTAATGTACATATACATACCAAGAATTCCAATTGAAAGCCATGACGATCTATAATTTTGATCAAAATCAATAGATTGTTCACCACAACCATTATCAATAATATATAATAAGCCAAGTTGAGCAGCCATACCACCGTTACATAACACTTGCAACCAATTTCTTTGTCCACCTGCAAATTTTAATTACATTCAAAACAAATGTGTTAAGTTATTAAATTTATATTTTATGTTAATTTTTATTTTCTAAATTGTTTTCAAATTGAGTAACAACAAAAACACAACTTTTATTTATCTTTCTTACCATTTTCTTCTAAACTTCTTTTTTGCATATTCTTTATGCCACCCACAAACTGCTTAATGAAATCACCCATGTTGTTTTTTTTTTTTTTTAACAAAACTCAATTAAATACATTATTAGGCCATCCACTCCATCTATCCTTTATAATATTTTTATTTTTTCCCTTCAATTTCTCCCACTATATTCACTTTTACCTATTCTTCAAATAACCCTTTCATCCCTTATTTCCTTTAGTCTAGAGACAAGAAAACTTCTCAAGAAATCTATGTGGTTACGAAGATCCTCTTTTACTTTTTTGTCTTTAAACTCCTGAATCTCAGCATAGAACAATCATAAATGAACACATGTTTATGGATAGATATTAGTTATTAATTACATTAATAACATAATAACTAATAATTGTAAACATTCTATTCTGAGTAAAAATATACACTGATTGGAGATATTGTAAACACGATGGAAAATCACTACCTGAAACAGCCATTAAAACACACCCTTAAAACAGGACTATTAACCTTACTTCAAGGTAAATTTATGCATTTACTACAATTGCTCTTGTTTTTTTCCTCTCCTTAATCCCTGATTTCTTCTACTCTAGTGTGTTTCTTTGGATTTTAGCTAAGTAATCAAAAGAACATAAGGAAGGAAAGTGCAACTAGATAACCGTAAGTATGTCGAATCAAATCATTTTTGTAGGGAATATTTATCAAATCAGTATGTAGGGAATATTAAATTATTTGTATATAAATAAAAATATGTATGTAGTAGGTATGTGAGTTGGTAGAGGCTGAGCCTAATGATCAGTCTCGGCCTTTCATCCACAGGTTCTGGAAAAAAAAACTAATGATCAGTCTACGACACTGTTTCTGATCTGATAATTGTACAAAAAGTTCAAAACTTTGGTCAAGTTCCTTATAGAGTAAATCCAAACACTATGATCCTACCAAATTCACACTTATGTACATAAAGATATTAAAGAATTATTTCCCATTTTTTTTTTAAACCACTGTATCTTCAAAGCAAAGATAAAGATGTGATCTGACCAACAGTGAACTTCTTTTCAATTACATCTACTATGTAGTAATAGATTTGGAAAACTGCAATTTGCTTATATCACAGCTTCACTATTAATTACTCTGAACCTGCTACGAAGGGTTTTTGAACAAAGTGTTCAGTTCTGTATTTCAAGTTGTTGCAAACATATCAGGTCTTAAAAAAAAAAAAAAAAAATAACTCAAACATTTGTATTTAACAAATATAAAATTTAATAAGTTAAATTATAAAAACATTTTATGAAAATCTGGAATCTGTTTTCAAGAAATTTATTTATTAAACCACATAATAATACTTAATCCAGTAGCAATAAGTTGACACAAACCAAAATATATCAAGCGGATTTTTAAGTAAAATTTAATAAAATACCTCATCTATTCTGGGCTTAAGTCATGTACTTTTTCAGGTTTAGGCTTCAAAGCAAGTATTCTCACATGAACGTTTTACATTTCCCCACTAACTGATACTATCTTAACAGTTCAGTGAAAAATTAACTTGTTTAGTACTTCTTGTACATAGATATCCATAAATAAGAGTAATAATCCTTGAAAAGGCATATAAAACTCAATAATTACTATTAAGGTGGGTTTCAAAATGACCAAAAAACATTTGAAATTCACATTTTGATTTTGAGTTCATTTGTACACACAACCTAAACTGAAATATATGACATTAATTTTAATATAAGGAATTAAAATATAATTATTATATAAACATATTGGAAATTAACATTGGTACCGAATCAACAGAGGTCATTAAAGTTACTTCAGTTTTAATCAATATAATTAACATTTCAATTTCTTATCTTAATCTCCTAACATAAAAATGAACCGATACTGATAACTTTAATAAAATATATTTTAAATTAACAAACCTTCTTTGAAGTCATTTTCCAATTTATTTTTCATTGAACTTCGAAACTTTGTCGCTCTTGATGATGTCACAAAGAATGTCAGCAGACAGACAAAAAACAAATAGCTGCCCAATGTAAGAATAAATCCCACTATAGCTCCTAGAGCAGATCATATTGACCTGTCATCATCGATTAAATACTTCTTAAACAAAAACCTTACAGTAATTACACAAATAAATGCATTAAAATATTTAGTTTGCTGTATTCATTCCTTCTATTTTCCTTACCTTGTATATACAACTAATGTTTTATGTATAATTTGATGTTTAATTTTGATAATTTAATGTAAATAAAACTTCATTTACACTAACATACAATAAAATATTATTAAGTTGTTTTTACAATATTCAGTTACAAAATCAGTAATCTTAAACTGTGTCACTAAAGTAATAATAAATTTTAAAAGCTGTAATTTGCTTTGCTACACAAGTGTATTATTCTATATCTAGATAGATTGTTCTAAAATATAACAGTTTACACAAATTCCTGTTCATAATTTATAATTAAATATCACACTATTCATATCTGCATCTAATTCAATAACAAATACTCAATTTAACTTAAAGCGTTTATTTTATTTCAAGAGAAATGGAGTGATAGGAAAATAATATGAATGCAAAAACCCTTTGATTGAAAATTTATAGGAATAGAAACAATTAATTAATATTCATATAAAATAATTGTTTAATTAAAAAACAATTACAAACATTTAAATTGTAATAATATAATTTAATATAAAAAAAAACAACCATGAAATAGCATCAAATCGCAATTTATATATATACACATGTAATATAGAAGGCATTACATTAAAATTAGGCAAATTTCTTTTATATTTGAATTTGTATGAGATAATATTGTGCAGAAAGTTACATAATCAGATGAGCCTTTCAGAAATTATTGCGTAAAAACTGCACAAATGGCTAGGTGAAAATAGAAATACACATAATCTGTATTGAGTAATTATTTTTATTTAAAATTTCAATATGAAACATGGTAAAATTTAAACTGTCCAACCATTTTTTAGGACCAGGGATTCATTGCGTGACAGACGCGATGGGATGAGTCCACTAAGGGTCAGTATAACCATGACTTGTTTCCGGAGGTTATTAGCTTATGCGCAAATAAGTGGGTATCCCCCAATCAGCATATAACGCAGTTTCTTTCCGGGCATGGTGCTTTTCGGCATAGCTTGGCTAGGTTTCGTCTTGTTGTATCAGGACTTTG
>JAAAKQ030519254.1:0-19110 GCA_010016005.3 Zanna intricata | reverse complement strand
TATTTACTTATCGGAAATATTAAATAAAAAATAAATAAAATTATACATTATTTATCTAAAATTTGGTACAATAAATCAGGACAACGTCGGTCGGGTCCACTAGTTTCTTTATAAATAATTTTTTTTCTAAATTTTCCGAATAAAGTAAGGAAGCCGCTAAAATTAAAGTTTGTTTATTTGAAGTTAGAAAATTTTGATGCTTAAATCTTATTTTGTTAATCATGACTTGACCGGCATTGGCGGAAAAGTCGTGCAGTACTTTATCACCTTTTTTCATTTCGTAATTCCATTTATTATTAAGCCTGTCTCGCTTATGTAAAATAGTTAAGAAATACAACTCCAAAATGTTTTTGAACCATTTTCCATCGTCAGTTCAAGATGCCATTTCAATTTTTTCTCTATTTAATTCAATTATTTCCCTAGAACCTCCATTCATAATATATTCCTGATATTAACCTTTAATATCCTTTCCATGAAACAGTTCCTTCATTGTAACAGTTACAGTTAATTTATCGATAGTCTATACTAGGCAATAAGACTACACGTCTTATTGATATGAATGAAATACCAGTTTCACAACACTGTTTCGAAGTGGCTTCTTAATCTCTATATCATTAATGTAAAATAACTAATGAAAGAATTATTTTAACGTAATCAGAAGAATCATAAAGAATACCGCCGTTCTGCTCTTATTCATTCTAGCAGTATTTAACCACTGAATTACATATTATTTTCAGAAAGATTTTGTCCCGATTTATAAAATTAACTCAGTTTAAAATAGCGATTTAACTTAAAACTGTTTAAGCAATTTATGTTTAACGATTCCCTAAAACAAAAACCAAAACACATGATATCGAACTATATGAACGTGGTGGTCATTCGATCCATTCAGGAAAAGTTAGATCAAGGTAGTCTCGTAACTTGACTTGCAAGTGATTAAGTGCCCAGTTTGCTACTAAATACAAAGAATACCAGTATCAAACAAAACACTGTTTAATAGAACAAGAATAACAAAATCTTGTAACATCTAGCGGATATGTGATGCTTACTTTCACCGAAGATATCAGATGTCACTCCTTTTTTTTGTGATTCAGATATTAATTCCAGGTTAGTAATTTCCTTCTTCATAATTACTCGAGGATTTTTACCTCCGATAAACACAATTATGATGAATTTACTACACAATTTGAAGTATCAATCCGTGTCACTGAACTAGAGAAACACAATGAATAATAAATTCCTCCAAAAATTTCACCCTTCTGTCAAAATTATTTTTAACAAGAGATAAAGATTAAACATTAAACACCACAACTGTGATTCTGTATTAACTAGCAAATACCCCGATGGAATTATGAGAATCGGAAGATTTTTTGCAGAGATATTATAAGAGCAGCCCATTGCACCTCCCAAAACAGCTTCCCAGTTTGTTACTAGTTAATGATAATGATTGCTGTAGCCTCTCATGAGGTATTCGCATCACATCACCACTCTAGCCTTACACGCAGTCCCCATGGTAAGCCCATTATTATTAAACACAATTTTTTTAAAATTTATTTAATACTATTTTATTTAATGTAAATTTAATTCTATTATTTTTGTGATTTTATTCATTCTGTTGATTTAAATCATTCGATTCAAACCCAGCTAACGCAGTGACAGAGGCTCACAGTTCACAGTTCATTAATTCAATTCATTAAAGTTTATGCTTCAACGGGCAAATTTCCACTACTACATATGTTTTTATAAATATACATACGTATAAATAATATATATATATATATATATATATATACATATTTATATAGCCTGTGACATCCCCGGAAACATAAGGATTCCAACGCGGTGTCATTCATCTAAGTCGGCTCGGACGTTGATCTACTAAGGTGGAACAAACACACATACAGTACATACACCCTAAAAATATTACACCTCTTTTTGGGCAATCGTGTAAATTATTAATTATAATTATTTAATTTTATTAATAAGATAAGGGATTATTAGTTAATATAAGAGCAACAAAATTATGGCGCAGAGCAGACCAGTTGTGGCGCGCCGGACGGCTGCAACGGATCCTTCCACGACTCTCTTCCGATAGAAGCACCCCGATGTCAATTAATTTACAGATTATTTTATTTAATTTCTAAGCATAGATTTTTTAAAATTATGTTTTATATTTGAATTTTTATTTACTCATCTTTTTTTCTCAAATGTTTATAAACAGTAAGTAAAGAGAAGCAACACTAACAAGTAAGAGCTAGAAGAAAGATCATGCTTATATGGTCGAACATACTACCCGTTAAAAAATCATAAGATTTTCTCTTAAATGTTTATAAACGATAAATAACAACAGTAATAATAATTATAAAATAAATTTTACTACCATAATTCATTCATTCAGTATCGTAGCAGATCTTAATACACAACTATTTTTGACACAAATGAATCGATACTGAATACATTCTAGATTATCCATTTAGAATCGTATATATGGTTATTTGTGTTTTTTTAGCTGCAATTAAACATACATGTATAAAAATTTGTATAGCCTATGACACTCCCCGTTATGTAACGATTCCAACGCCAGGTCATACATCTAAATCAGTTCGGCCGTTGAGCTGCTACGGTGGAACGAACAAAGATACATACATCCTAAATACACTCCTTTATGGGCAGTCATGTAAAAAGTAATCTTGGCCGATAATAATTAAATTTTTGGTAAACTTGTTTTGGGTACTTCCAAATTTTAAGTGAAGTCTTTCTGTTCGAAGTTTCACGGTTTTTTTTACTAATGTCTATTCGAAAATTGTTTTCTAAAGGCGAAAGTGGTTCTAGGTCTATCCAATCGCAAGGAAAATCTGTAATACTTCTGTACTTGAAACTTTATGTTCAGCTTACTCAAGTGATAACTACTCGGTAATGGAGAATTAGGAAATTTCGAATGAAATTCTTTATGGATACCGGCAGTAATCTTATTAATTTTTCACAAATATTAAAGCACAAAAATTCGGTTTTTTTGCGTATTTAAACATCCTTATTCTCAACATTAATACAAAAATCTGATGTGGACACTTTCTTGTACGTCTTTTAAATTACATATACATATTTTTTTCTGTACTTGTCTCATTTGTCTTTTACTTGTCTTTTTGAACTTGTCTCATTTGAAAGTGAGATACGATCCTCTAATTCTTTAATAAAATGGACAGTTATGAACTGCATAATGCAGAACTGCGTTATGATGGACACCGATGCGATGAGCATCGCATTTTATTGTGGTGTCTGTATCAGCATTTTATATTAGTTCGTATATTAATTTGTTTCATGTCGCTCAAGTAGATTAGTGGTATAAGTAAGAACGTGTCGGATCCGGAACCATAATCTTAATTAAGTCCTAATCTTACAATCTGTAACACATCGGTTCGAATCCGATTTCAAATATACTCGTATGTATTTTTTTTTTTACTTTTTTAAAAAATTCAAATATATTGATTTATTTATAATATTTATTACTTTCTGATTGTAAAAATGTTTGAATTAAAATGAAAAGTACATAAAATTTTATTTCACTAATAAGTTTTTATTTTTTGATTTTCTTCTTTTTTTTATTGTTATTATTGAATTATTATTTGTTGTTAATCGTTTTTTTTTTACAATCGGAGGTTAATAGTTATTAATGAATTAATATATTTAAATTAAAAATAAGTTAAAATAAAAAAAAGGAAATCAAGTCGGATTAGAACCGATGTGCCTTCCCCTATTAAGATGCAAATATTTCATTAATTAAAATCTTATTTGGCTATAACTCTGGAACCAATAAAAATAAATACCACTTATGGTATATCTTGAAAAGTTCTAAACGATAGCTTATTACTACAATTAAGAAAAAGTCCAAAATCCGGATGTTTTTGGATTTTGGGGTTGTTTTGGACACTTTTGATTCAGTCGTTTGCAATCAAAAGGCAAGGTGCACAACTAGATGTCAATCCTAAATTCAACATTCTACGGCTAATCGTTTATGATTACGTCCGTACGTTCGTATATACAGTACGTACGTACCGTATATACGAACAAAATATACTGTATTTGATTTGATTACTTTCGTCGTGACGAAAGTAATCAAAATAGATTCAGGGATGGTCAAAACTGATATTTCCGTTTAACTCTGAAAACCGACATTTTTCGCGATTACAATACTTCCTACAAGGAAGTAAAAATGATATGAATAATTTAATAGTAATCATATCAGCTGATTACTACCGACTCAAAATATTCCACCTGTAACAGAATGTTAAAGAATTTAAATGTGCATGGCAGGGGAAACCAATTTTTAGCCTACCATGTATTTATTACAATTACCTATAATAAAAATTTATTGCTACATAAAATCATATAAATAGAATGCTAAGAAAGAAAATATAATGTTAAGCTTGAAATAAGCCAGCTATTGTAACATTCCTTAAAGTTAAATAATTATATTAAAATACAGTACATTCATAAAACAATTAAGAAAATCAAAAAAAATCACTATTTAAAATTAGTAACTTTTCATCGACTTCATAATATTTTTTTTTCTTTTTTTTAGAAGAAGAACGATATAGCTCTACATAAGAAATTTTTATATCATTGTCGATACTGTCAATATTTTGTTTAGAAAAAGGCCAAGATTTGATTCTTGGAAATTATATTAAATTTCTTTTAAAAATATTCTTGGTTATTCTATTTTCTGTTATAAAACCGGTTAACCTCAAAATCTGTTATATTAAACCGGGATAATTAATTAAATATATATATATATTTTTTTTTTATGGATTCTTATATTTTTATGTTACTTATATTTTATATATTACTTTATATTGCTTACTTATATTTTTTTTTTATGAAATCTTTACTGTCCTGGTATTTATTCGTAAAATTTTTATAATTTAATTGTTAATTGAAATTTTCTTTATGAATCAAACTGAATGAAAATTTAATTTCCCTAAAATTAATTAATTTAAAAAAATTAAATTAATTTCCCTGAATGAATTTCAGGGAAATTATTTTTTCCCTGAAATTTAAATAGTTATAAAACGGAAAATCAAATGAGTTAAAGGGAAAAATTCGATGTGCTCTCTATCAGTGCATTTATCTATACGAAAGGATAAAATTTAACAAGTTTCATAAAAAATTGTCGTTTTAAAGTCGAAAGTTCCTATTTTATATCCCCGTTCTTTTCTACTGACCTAAGATTTGATATCTTGTATGAAAATTGTTTTCAAAAAAACCTGTGAAAGAATAAAGAAAATGGCCTTTTTTTATTATTTTTAAAAAAAAACTCAATTTTACTTTGAAATGAGCAAAAAAAAGAATCCATCTTTATCTAACGCTTTTACAAAATTCTTCATCAGGCCTAGTTTTATGGGTAGAAGTGGTAAAATAATACCATCTGCTTCGACAAGGGGAATACTGACAATACTTTTCTTTTCCGGAGTGAACTCATTTCTTTTGGCCAGTTTACGTAGTGTTTATCTGTAGCCCGACTATCCCGCAAACACTAGAAACCCATATATTTTGTAAAGCTACTCTGGAGACTGAGAAGAAGCCTATCGCTTTCAGTTCAACAATGATTCGCTATAAGTGTTCATCATATTAATTAATTTTTAAAATTTTTAACATATTTTCATAAATTTCTTTCATTCCTACACAGCATGTGCTACCGGTACAGAAGAAAATGTAGTCTACCTACGCAACAACACTGAAGAGCTTATTTTTGACGAGTCTATAAATAAATACTAATCATGAATAACAATTCAACGCCCATTTCAGATATTAGCTCCCTAACATCAATTCAGGAACAAATTAAACCATCTCTTCTAAAGTATTTCAATAAATTTTCGTTTCGATTTCTATGTATGGAAATTTTAGTATCCTTGTTTAATAATTTACTTTCTTTAAGGCGTGAACCTAGGAGTTTTGTATGTTGTTTCGACAAATACAAGTCACGAATTAGGTCGCTCAGTTCTGCTTGTGAGATGAGATGAAGTTCAATATTTAATTCTCTTGAATGTAATTAATATTATTAAAGTTGAGTATTCATCGGTTGAGCCTTGTGGGGAATCAGGAATATCTTTCCAAGAAGTTGGAGCAATCGGAATCTGTAGATCAACACCATGAAATAGTGATCTCATAGTTGAACGAACATATATTCAAACAATACTGCTTTTATTGTTTGAACTGAAACCAGTTTAGCAAAAATAGCACCAAACATAATAATTATTAGTAGGCTCTTGCCAAATCATAGGTACGCCAAAAGGGAAATTTTCGTTTTTACGCCCTTTTAACCATTGGTTAGTTTAACATAGTACTTGATGCACGCTACATGTAGAGTCCAGGATTTATCTTGGTCTCCCCTACTTTGACAGTCAAAATAATGTTTGTAAGTAGTTTTCAGCAGAATCGATATGGATTTTCGTTGACTTCTCGTGGTGAATTCTCCGCAAATGTAAAAAAAAAAAAAAAAAATTTGGAGAATTTTTACAAGCCCGGTTTTTATTCATTGTAAAATTCAAAATGTTTTAATGAATAAAAGTAAACCGAAAATATTACAGAAATACTTAAAATACTTCATAAAATTTTTTCATCATGGAGTGCAATAAAAAAAGCGCGAAACACACACACAATTTAACAACGCTTGATATTCAATAAAATAATACCAAAAGTTGTTCTGTCATAAAATTCTTTCACTAAATTTATGACATCACTTGTAAAACAATCTTTATATGTGTATAAGAAATCACTATTACAACTAAAGAACACAGCAAATCATACCAAGAGCTGAACTCATGCTGAAGGAAATTTCATCACGATGAATTACTCATTACTTGACTCAGTGACATGTCTATACCTGTTTAGCTTGACATGAAATTACTTTCGACTGTTATGTATCAAATATAGATATACAGCATGCATCTGGACATGAATTAGATGTGAATAAGAAAACATACAGACGTACTAACATATTTGTGTCGTTTGTTTCACGAATAATGGAACAAATAAATTTCTCTTTTTCTGTTTTAGCCTCTGGAACTACCGTAAGTATTATTTCAGAGGATGATATGTATGAATGTGAATGTAGTCTTGTATAATCTCAGGTCGATCACTCCTGAGAAGTGTGGTTAATTGATACCCAACCACCAAAGAACACCGATATCCACGATATAGTATTCAAATCCGTATAAAAATAACTACCTTTACTAAGACTTGAACCTTAGAACTCTCGACTTCGAAATCATCTGATTTGCGATGTCGCGTTAACCACTAGACCAGCCCGGTGGGCTAAAGAACAAATAAATTTAAGTGGTTGTAACTTAACGTTACGCGATGGGTTATTTCGGAATACATATTCAAATTCAGCATATGGAATACAATATATAACACCTGCTCCCTTCTCCGTTCCAAATTTTATGTTGACCAGTATAATTAAAGCATTATTTACTCTAACTTTTACGACTTTTCCTATAAAATCATCTCTCAATAGTACATTATGCAAGAGCTTATAATGATATCCATTAATGCACAAATGGGAAGTAAGTTAACACAAGAGTCTTGGTGAGGGGCATAAATTTCTCAAGAGTGCATTAATAGCCTTTATGGAGAGTTGCGTACCATATTTTTTCTAAGGCTGAGAAAATATTAGGATTGTTGATTTAAATCAATGCTACAATACACTGCTTACGAAATATTTTTTAAATTAAAAAAAAAATACATTAAACAATACATTTCTGTAATGATAGGCTATTAGTCATATTTTCTGCCTTTTCTTTAATATCGATCGGTGTTGAAGACATTTCTTTCTCAGAATCCGATATAATTAACAAAAGAATAAACGGTCTAATACAAATTTCGTCACTTGTTGGAGTACTTTCAAATAAACCTCTGGTTTGCGAACTACTAAATTGGATTAAAAAAAAAAAAAAAAACAGCTGATACATTAAACAAACCCGCTTCTGATTGATCAAGAGTTGAAAAGAGGGTTGGAAAAGAAAAGGGTTGGATTTTGATCGGTTGAACACCTGTATCTAGAAAATTTGTTTCATAATGATCCTCATTATAATACAGGTTCAAGTCCCATAATATAAATGTTATAATACAGCCGTGAAAAAAAAAAATTAAAGCTGTAGTCATTCATTTTATTGTATCTTCTGAATTTATTTTAATAGATATTATAGGCAGACGAAAATACCAATATATTATGTAAGTATTATAGTTCTTGGGTTTTCCTTCATACCTCCTACATATAAGTAAAGACGCATAAAGGAAGAACTTTATCGTTCTCGAATATTTTATTTTATTTTAACAGTAAGTATCCATTTTTATCACATTTCTTAAAGGAGGATATCACTTCCTTAAATAGTGTGTGAAAAATTTGTGTAACAAATGTTCATGTATTAAAAGATTTTGTGTATATTAAAATTATTACTTTCTTTTGTTTTTATTGTTTTGATGTTATTAAAATAATTGAGCCGTTAAAAAAAAAAATAACCTAAATTATAAAAATTCAAACCGCACAAAAACGGTCCTTGCTTTTAGATATCCATAAAAAAAAAAAACGGCTACAAAATAAGTAAAAAAAATCTAATTTACGAAAAAAATTTAAAAATTTGACATGAAAAAGTTAATTTTTGCTTCTTATCAATATAAACATCGAAATTAACGCGTATTTAAAAAAAAAAGTCATGTAATTAGTCGCCTGTGTCTATTGACCATACCATTACGGTCTACTATCGCAAAAAATCTAATGTTCCGGTACTGGAAAATTTATACACAGAAAATTAAGTTAATAGGGTTTCGTATTTCTTGAACAGTAAGACTACTTGACTGACGAAACTTTTGACATTAATTAGTTGTTTATACATTCCTTTCCAAACCTTTTTTTTTGCTTTTTTTAATCATCTTTTACACCCGGAGGCAGCTGGAACCACCTTTCGGCATGTCGTCAACCGGCCCCGTGTGCCGTAGCAGCAGATAAATCTACTACCCCCCCCCAAATTTGGGCTCCTGCAGTGGTGCCCCCATCGAGGTCCTCCTGGGATCATTAGGGCGTGTCAACCCCCCGCTTGTGGGGGTCCTATCATAACCCGGACTTAAAATTAATTTGACAGTACAAAATTCATATTTATTTACCGGTAAATTTTTTTTTAGTTCAGTAGATTAAAGACATGCAGAAGAGATAATATATTTCAGCAATTGAGTGCGTAGAGCGGGCACTTAAGCGAATCAAATATTAATCTGGATTATAATTCTTCGGGATTCCACCTTGTTTATTTATGAACAACTGAGTAATTCGGGAAACTAAATTTATCATGTGTAGAACTTTTTTAATTTATTCCTCGCCTAAAAATTGTACCCACACTTATTTTTTTGAACTAGTAAAAATTACTATAACGACATTACTGCTAGTTAGAACTAATTATCGTAGGAACATTATGTAATGTTCTTTTTCACATGAGCGCGCGCGCGTGTGAAAAAGAAAGAAAAATAGTGTATGTGAAAATAATATTTTAATATGTCTTAGTCATGTTGAGATACATGGTAGAAGATACTAGAAATGAAGCATTCACAGTTTCGGCTAGATTTAAAAACATAAATTTTAGTGAGCTCATTGAGACTTGACAGAGAGCTTAAAAATAACTAGAGAGGTTCATTAGAATAGTTAGCGCTAAATATAAGATCGGGTGTCATTAAAGTTAGTATTTCCCCGAGTAAATCTGTTTAGTATAAAAATCAACTATCCTTTTAAACTACAATAAAAGTACAATAAATAACAGGAGCCCGCCTCTATAATTCTATTGGGTCGTTAAATAAGCCACACCTCCTTTTTGGAACATGTGTCCTTAAAATTCCCACATGTGTTCTTTTTCATTTTAAGAACTCTTCAGTTAATTTTTAGTTTACTTGTCGGTAAGTTTGAGTCGCGTATTTGTTGTTATAAGATATACTTTTTTTATTCGGATCCAAACGGTGGTGATTTTTAAAAAAATAGATATATTATTTTATTAATAAAATTTGTGCGGTTTGTTTTTATATATATTTTTTAATACGTAGAATGTTACATATTTTAATCTAAGGTTTAAAATCATAATCCTTTTTTATATTTCTAAGAATTTTATTAAAAACTATTGTATATATATATTTATAACTTATTGGTTAGATAGTGGTATTGTAAGACCCTGGTTCATATCCATTTAAAGATTTAATTATTTTTAATTGGTTAAAACAAGAACAAACGTTTTATCCTGATTATGTTCGAGTTCAAGTTATAGTATTGTATCTCAGGAATCGACACATAAATTTACATAAGAACAAATTCTGATAAAAAGGAAAAATATATATATATACAAAACTGTGGTGGGCAAAAATTTCAGACAATAGTTTTATTTGGGTAAATGAACAGATATCAATAATGTAGAGATTAAGAAACTCGGCTAATCGTATTTAATATAAAACATTAATATTAGGTTTTTTAAGTTTTAAAATATGGACTGAAACATCAACATTTAAATCTCCAGTATTTCCCCTATAAATTATTTTTTCCCATTTGAAATAAAGTGGAGAACTGACGTAAATTAATTAAGAACTGTTTTTTTTTTTAAATATAATTTTTTACTAATTACGTTATTGAAATGGAGATGTTATAATTTAACTCAAATTGAAATTAATATTATTTAAATTAATTTACATCAAGATAAGCTTTATGATAAAATTTTAATACGTAAACTTTATGATTAAAAGATAGACATCTTTAAAAGAAGAAAAACTATTTATTTATTTAAAATAAGGACTTATCGCTCATAAAATATCAGTTTGTTTTAATCATTATTTTGGCGATAATATAAACTTTAAAATTAATTTTTTTTTACCTTTAGTTATCATAAGGAATTTTTTTTAATATTAAAACAGTTATAGAAAACTATTTTATATGATGTACTATAAAAGTATTATAATATTTATTCAAGGGAATTGAAAACTTATTTATTTAAAATCTTTTTTTTTTTTATAAATTTTAAGATTTTGTTTAAGTATAAAAAGAGAAGTATAAAAGTTGACGACGTCGTGTATTGTTTTCAACAATTACAATGAAAGTTAAAAAAATAAACTTGTATAAAATCGGTGATTGTTTTAAATAATTAAATTTTTGTTATACTATTTTATAAACTGTATAATCTAATTACAATAAAAAATATTTTTAACAAAAAAAAAAGGATTAATTATTGAAATAATTCATTTTCAAGATTTATTTTTGTAATATCTAAATAAACCACTTGTTAATTAGTAAACATTATTAGTATTTAATCATGATTATTTACAGGTTTATGTAATCGTAGATAGTCAATTTTATGTTTTTTTTCTTTTTCCAATTAGAATTACTCTTTTTATTTTTTGTTCCTGTTAGAGGTAATATTAAGTAGCAACTTTAATACTTAATTAAAATATACTGAATTCTATTCCAGACTATGGAATATTAACCGTACAAATAATGTAAGTTTTAGAAGAAGTCCTAGTCTTTTATTCCTTGTAATTTCTATTTTGTAATTCTATTGTTTAATGTTTTATTTTACAAGCCACCTGCCCGTAAAAAAAAAAAAAAAAAAAAATATTGGGAATACAGACGTTTTGCAATGGGGGTAAACAAATAAATAGTAAAAAAAAAAAAAAAGTTCCTGCGAGTATGAAACACAATATTTCCATTTATGAATGCGCAATCATTCAAAAATTATAATGAATATTAACAAAAAAATTAACAATAAAGTAAATAATTTTAAGCGTAAAATTATTTTCTTTTGTACCAAAAAAACCAGTAATATTTTATTCTGAAATACTCATAGATGAATATCAAAATAAATTGTTTTTATTAATATTTAAATTTTGAATAAATTTTTAGCAAATGTATATAATACATTTTTTTCTGTAGATTAGTGTTTTGATATTGCTGTAAAACGAATGATCTGATAAAATTTTACGGAGTAAACATTTAAATTTAATAATTATATAAACAATTTAATCTCTATTTTAAAATTATTAAACGACATGATTATAAAATTAACGAAGTAAAATTTGACGAAGGTAAATATAAAAGTTCATACTTTTAACAAATATGATAAATACACTTTTTTTTAGAGCTGTTTTATTAAAGTTACGAAGGTTAAAACAAAAAAAAAAGAAAAAGAAAAAAAAATTGAAGTTACATTTTTCTGAAATTTTTTTCATGTAAAGGTAACATTATTTATTTAAATGAATTCTTAATAAAATAATTTAGAAAAGAACAGGAGTTTAGTATTGTATCAACTAAATTCAGGTGTTTTTTTTTTTTTTTTTGATTAACCAAAATATAATTCAATAAATATTGAGTTATTAAAATCTTTATAAAAAAAAAGTACTGTAATATGTAATCATCTCTCATGTGTAGAGTAAAGGGATATAATTTGTTTAAACTACTTAAAAAAAAATTAAACCACAAAAATTACTTTTTACAGAAGCTTTTTTTTTTTTTATAAAATGTTGATTAAATTAATAACTTTATACTGATAAAGATTAAAATAAAAAATGTTATTTTCTTGGTATATATTGTATTTTTAACAGTTAAATCTGTATTACGAACAAAATTATTATATTAAATTTTGAGATTTGAAAAACGTCAATAAAAATTCATTAAAATTTGATTTGGAGTCTTTCAAAATATAGACTAAGAGAATACGTACTTAATTTTATACAGTCATAAGGATAAACACAAAAATGTAAAATATTTTCTTTATCTTTACCTCGGTCAAGTAAAAATAAAATAAAAATGACATAAAGTATCCCCCAAAAAAATTAAAAAAAAAAGAAAAATAAATCTCTCTTTATAAATAATAATAATAAATAAATGTGTGTGTGTGTGTGTATATATATATATATATATATACATATTATAATTTTACAAATTATTTTAAAAAGTAAATTTTCGTTTTTTATTCATTTCATAATTTAAAAAAAGAAAAAATACAATTTGACATTGCTGATTGTAAATAAAATTAAACTAAATAATGATTTTAAAATACAATACTATAAAATAAATAATTATTATTTTGTTATAAGTCATCAGTCAGTAAACAAATATAAAAATTACTCAGGGAGATAGTTTAGTAGAGTAAAAAGAGAAACCAATCATCCAATATAGCAATTGTTTAAAGATTTCACAGTCGTTAAAAACAAAAATAAAAGAATTAAATAATTAAATAATTATGCAATATAGAAAATAATAATCAAGGGCAAGGTAGAAAAAAAAATTTATATTAAGATAAATAAAAAAAATATATAAATAAAATAATAACGCGTTGTTTTCCACTAAAAGGATAATTTACAAACGGCACAAATCAGAGTTGATTTCCCCGAGAGTATGATGTTCATGATATTATAACCGATCACGTGTGGTGAAAAAAAATTGACTCGCAGAACAGAATTTTAGTGGGCTTGGCATTTATCATAAGCAATAATGTATGTGGTTCATCAAAAATTGCGAAGGGAAGCCACTTCATTCCTCATTATAAGCCTAGCATGTGATAAATTCATTTATTTCGAAAATAGTTGTGTTTTAAGATTTGCTGATATTGAATGAATGAATTACGATAGTAAAATTTACTAATTTATTTTAAAATTACTATTACTGTTGTTATTTATCGTTTATAAACATTTAAGAAAAAATCTTGATTTATTGACGGGCAATATGTTCGATCATGTAAGCAGGTTCTTTCTTCTTTTTCTTATTTTTTGGTGTTGCTTCTTCTTACTTATTGTTTAAAAAGATTGAAGAAAAAATAAGTCATATGATTTTTTGACGGGTAGTAAGTTCGATCATATAAGCATGTTTTTTATTGCTAAATATTAACTAATAATTCCCTTCTTTTATTAATAAAATTTAATAAATAATAATAAGTAAATAAAAATACAAATATAAAACATAATCAAAAATAATCTGCGCTTAGAAATTAAATAAAATAATCTGTAAATTATTTGACAACGGAGTGCTTCTATCGGAAGAGAGTGGTGGAAGGATCTGTTGCAGCCGACCGTCGCAACATTACTACCGGTCTTCTCTGCGTTACAATTTTATTGCTAAATATTAACTAATAATCCCTTCTTTTATTAATAAAATAAAATAAATATAATTAATAATTTACATGATTGCCCAAAAAGAAGTGTAATAATTTTAGGATGTATGTACATATGTATGTTTGTTCCATCTTAGTAGCTCAACGTCCCAGCCGACTTGAATGACCCCGTGTTGGAATCCTTATGTTTCTAGGAATGTCACAGGCTATATAAATATGTATATATTATGTATACGTATGTATATTTATAAAAATATATGTAGTAGTAGAGATTTGCCGGTTGAAGCATAAATTTTAATGAATTGAATTAATGAACCGTTAACTGTGAGCCTCTGCCACTATGTTAGATGGGTTTGAGTTGAATGATTCAAATAAATCGAATGAATAAAATTAAAAAAGTAATAGAATTAAATTTACGTTAAATAAAATAAAATAATATTAAATAAACTTCTGTTTATTAGTAATGGGCTTCCCGTGGGGACTGCATGTTAGGCTAGAGTGGTGAGATGATGCGAGTACGTCATGCCAGGCTAGACGAATTATCACCATTGACTGGTAACAAACGGGGTACCTCTGAGGCGCTTCTTTGGGAGGTGCAGTAAGAATTCACTTATTATAGATCTGCAAACAATCGTCCGATTATCAAAATTTCAACGTGGTATTTGCTAGTTAGTACAAAATCACAATGAAACAAAACAGCAATGTTTTTTTTTTTCGGGAGTCGTGTTTTTTAAATTTTAATATTTATCTCTTGTTTATTTATAATAGTTTAATGGTTTTATTTCGCAAATAATATTGACGATAAAATATTCTACTTAACCATTATTTGTTTTTCTGTGGAAAATGTAAAAAAAAGACAAAAATTTTGTTGCATGATGTAAAATTAAAATGTATATATTATATACGCTTGTTTAAGAAGTGCATATATTATTTTACTTTTAGCGTACACATTTTTTATGAAAAAAGTTGCATTATTTTAATTTCTTTTGTGTTATAGTAAATTTATGAATTTTACGGTACTATACACATAAAACATTATTATTTTGTTTAGATATATTTGAAAAAACTTTTATAGAGTATATATTAAAAAATTACTATGTTTAAATTTAATATTTACTTCAAATCTATACTATTATATAGGAAGAGGGTTTTTGTTTGTTCGGGATAAACAATAAAACTACTCGATCAATTGCAACCAAACTTTAATCCATTTTTCTTAGCTTAATTGAGAAGGTTTCTACATATCTTTCATCTCGAAAAATCTCTAATATATATATATAGTAGTGGAGATTTGCTAGTTAAAGCACAAAATTTAATGAACTGAATTAATGAACTGTGAACTGCGAGTCTCTATCACTGTGTAAGCTGGGATTGAATTGAAAGATTTGAATCAATCGAACGAATAACATTACAAAAATAATAGAATTAAATTTACGTTAAATAGAATAATATTAAATAAATTTCTAAAAAAATTGTTTAATAATTGGGACTGCGTACGAGGCTTGAATGGTGGGGTGATGCGAGCATCTCGTGGGAGGCTAGACCGATTATTACCATCAACTGGTAACAAGCAGGGTACCTCTGGGGCGTTGTTCTGGGAGGTGCAATGGGGTACTGTTATAATATCTCTGAAAAAAATTGTCCGATTTTCAAAATTCAAACGGGGTCTTTGTTAATAAATTGTTACTAACTTTTACATACATCAAATACACTCTTGATCTAACAGATCACGGTTATTCGGAAATTGTGTGTGTGTGTGTGTGTGTGTGTGTGTGTGTGTGTGTGTAAAGTTTGTTTGTTTATTTTTATCACATCACGCGAGAACCAACCAACCGATTACTTTCAAATTTTTATTAAATGATTTCATCAGTTTTGTATTGTTTTTTCTATATTCTCAAAATGTACTGCTGAATGCTCAAATGTACTGAGTAGTACATTTTGTACTACTCTAAGCTAGTATTAGTTTTAGCTAAGTATTTTGTAGTAATCCAAGCTCTTTTAGTATAATCCATACACAATTAAAATTAAAAACACATCCAAATAATAATTTTTTATTCTGATCAGCACATTGTAATAAATTATATAAAAAGTGTCAGAAAGGTATATATGCTGATATACAACTAAAAAAAGTAAAAACCCAATTATTTGCCTGGATAAAATAAGCAAACTCAAGTTAAAACCGAAATAAGACAAATATAAAAAACACACTTAAAATGAAATATAGATATATAGATGTGGTTAAAGTCAATATTAATAATTTGTGATATATATTATAATAAATAATTAAAAATAATATTAAAATAAATTTATGAATATACTATATACGTACAATATAACTATATAACTACAATATAAATAGTAATTCAGAAGGCGATAATAAAATTATTTAGGCACATCTTAAACGAAGATGCAGAACATTCAACCTTTTTAGTCATTTAATTAGAATTATTTACAATTCATATTTGGAGAAATATTACTTTATTACTTATACAAGAAAATTGTTTAGTTTCATTTTAAATATAATGGTAGGAAGATCTTTGAGACGTTCGATAATTTATTAAAAGTTAATATGATTAGACCCTTTCTCATTGATAACTATAATTATAAATTTGACGAGATTTTTTTGCATGTAAAATGTAGTTTATTTAAAAAAAAATAATTTAAAAAAAAGTGAAATTATGGTTTTAAGAATTTTACGAATTTCAGTTAATTTATATATAAATTATTTAAATAATCGTTAAAAAAAAATTAAAAACTGAGTTAAACTTAAAAGAAAAATTTATTGTGAAATAATTTAACGATTTTTTTTTTATTTTATGTTGAATGTAAAGAAATTTATTATAAAATGAAAAAAAAAGTAGTAATTTTAATACATTCCAGTAAAAATTGTAAACATGCCTGCTGTTCAACAAAGCTGTTCATTAGCTCGAATAGCTTCCACAGTTCTATTCTTACTCTACTGTAAATTAATTTTTCATTAACAACAATTCTTTTTTATAAATTTGTATTTAGTGTGAAAAAATTATTCTTTACCTAGCTTAATTTATCTAGCGACAGACGTACAAAAGTATTAATCCTTTTGATTAAAAGAAATTTTAAAAAAATAAAAAAATATATATATGTAAAGCTTGAGATCCGTGTCTATTAAGTGAATTTAGGCATTTTAGAATATATTTTTATATAAAATTATGAATATAACGTATGTAAAAAAAAAAAAAATTTAAAAAAAAAGAAGTAAAACAAGGAAATAAAAACAGTGATACACTTTTAAAAAATCAACTGTTCATATTAATAAATTAAAACAAAATAATATAATATAATACGAATAGAATCAATGCAAAATTTATACTAGAAAAATAAAATATACTATTAAAATGGGAGGTAAACCCATAAAGATTCGTAAAATAATAATTTGAGTTAATAGTAAAATTGTTGAACTTTGTGTGAGGCCTAATTTAAAAAATTCTACCTAAAAAGTACGCTTACACTTTAATCTTTATGTAATAGAAAATGCTACCTATTAAAGTGAATTTAAAAAAAATTTAAATTCTAGGAAGGATTATGCGAAAATTGTGTGCAGTAAAAATTCTATACACACCAGCTTTAAGCGCACATAAATATGTGGAAGGCTGACCCCTTGCTGTAGCACTCGTATAGAGATTATGTAAATTAAAAAAAATATTATAATAATTATGTAGAAATAACCCTGTAACAAGAATATGAGCCTAATGAAAAATACAGATTAGTTCTAATAGAATGTGCGGAGTTATTGTTGCGCGGGATTATCACTGAGCATAATTGTTACGTAAATTAGAAAGATGTGGATGGGTGGTTGGAATTATATCATTTTTTCCTGTAAACACGAGTATACTAATACAAAATATAATTAAATTTGTAAATGAATACTAGTATTTGTTTTTGAAATTTTATTACAATAATTGAACGCTTAAAATAGTATATATCCGCTTAAAATTAAACCGACTATCGGCAGAAAGTGAACAAAGAACTACCAATTCAAAAATGTAAAAATTAAATAATATTGGCGCAAAATGTGCTGCCTTAAATATTTATAGTTTAATAATAAACTAAAACTGAAATAGTTATAACTGAAATAGTTATAATTTTTTTTCTGTTATTTAAACTGTCTTTTAAATTTTAATATTAATTTATATATAGGGACAGGATTGGATTTAACAGTTCATACTTAAAATTAAATTAAAAAATAATAAAAAGATATATTTTGAATTTATAAAATATTTAATCACTAACTATTTGTATATTTTGATGCAAATGAATACAAATAAGTCAACATGCTTTACCTGAAACAATGATATACCTGAAACATTATCTACAGCTCACACAAAATGTTAATGAATAGTTAAAACAAGAATTAAAAATTTTCAAGAACGATTTAACATTAAGAGCACGATACAAATTAAAAATATTAAGCCATTTTAAAAATATATACAAGTGTATCAGGAACTTCTCCCGGGACTTTTATAATCTATTCTACTCTTGAAAAAAGTTCTTATAAACATTTATCCTCAAAATGCTGTGTTTGCGAGTTGAAATTTTTATGATAATTAAGGGGCAGAATTAGTGATTTCTTATAGTTTTGAACCTGAAAAATAGAATAAAACAGATCCCAGAACCGTATCAGTAGTAGGTTTTGAAAAATCTAGGATGAAAACCAATAAATTGGGGGTAAAAACCTTGTTTTTTTTTAAATTTGACAAAATAACTTCGATAAATGGATTATTAATAAGCAAAGTTTTTGTAGCAAGTCAAAATTAATTTCTATAACTTTCTTTGTTTTATTCAACTTATCTTACAGCATTTTGTTCAGAATTATTTTCTCTACAAGTTTTGTTTTTAAAAGTTTTGTATGTTTATTACCCATTTAACAAAGGTATTGCACCTTAAACAGAAAACAAAGATTTTTACCCAAATTTATTGGTTTTCACCGCAGATTTCTCAAAAACTATTG
>JAAAKQ030519243.1:0-19111 GCA_010016005.3 Zanna intricata | reverse complement strand
AGTTACGGCTGGCGAAAGATTTCGCCCGGTTTTCAGTTCCTCCCGTTAAATAACACGTCACCGAAATTCTGGGAACCAAATTTAGCGGTAAATGTTATGGTTTCTTATGTTTCTTAGCCTGAGAAATTCAATAAAATTAGCTCCAACACTGTATTCTTTGCGGCTTTTGATAAAAATGGTAAAAACCGCAAAAAAATCGAAGACGAAAATTGCACGTTTCTAGGCAATTTTCTAGTTTTTCTACGTTTTCAGGCATATGTTTATTGGAAAATTTTTTTTCTTATTTCTAAATATAGGATCCGTTTCCGAGAGTTTGGCGTGCAGTTTAGTTTTGATACACCCTATATACTCATACATAAAAGTGCCTATTAAATGACATATTCACGTATTTAAAAGTCCACAAAATTTTTTTTCATTAATAACTTCTTATTTACAATATTAACAATATTATTATTTATTGTAAAACTTATTTTACAATCATGGGTTAATAAATAAATGAATACATTTAAATAAATAAATGTTAATAAAAAAAAAGTTAAAAAAAGGAGATGATTCTGATTCGAACCGATCTGTCTTCCCTTGTAAGATTAAAATATTTCACTAATTAAAATTTTATTTAGCTATAAATTTGGAACCAATGAAAATAAGCACCGCTTCTGATATATCATTGAAAAGCCCTCAACGAGGGCTTATTGCTGCATTTAAAAAAAGTCCAAAATTCAAATATTTTAGGATTTCGAGCGTTTTAGGACACTTTTGGTTCAGTTGATTGCAATCAAAAGGGGAGGTGTATAACTATATGTTAGAACAGTCCTAAATACAAAATTTCAACATCCTACGGGTAATCGTTTTTGAGTTACGCTAGATACATTCATACGTACAGACGTCGCGGCAAAATTAGTCAAAATGGAGCTTTTTTGCCCTGAGGTAGACCCTAGAGGAGCCCTTGAGTTGGCTCCGGGATTCGCCTGGATCGACCTAGACCCTGATAGTCCAGGTTCTGGCTAGAACCATAAATGAGGTGTAGTCTTGTACACTGAGGCCGACCATTCCTGAGATGCATAACTACGCATAATAACTATTTGAATCCCAACCACCAAAATTCAGGAGTATTAAGTGCCTAATATTCAAATTCGGAAAAGTATTATTTAGCTTTTCATTGATTATCTTTTGACAGCTGATATATGGCAAGAATTTTACCGTTAGACTAATCCGGTAGGTTATAAATATACTGCAACCTGTTAAGGAACATTTTATGTTAGGTATTTTACATAATTCAGTCCTTTGAAATTATCAATATATGAAAACTATAAATTTAAATTAAATCATAGATAAATCTTACTGTTGAATATTAGTAAACAGTTCAAGTGTTAATTTTAATATTATTATAAAAAAAAAAAATTCCCTAAATCGTTTATGTTAATGGATACCTATATTTTAGCTATAAGAAATCCTTTTATATCTATAATAAATAAATAAATAATTATATTTCAGTTTAGAAAATTAAGCAGTAAAAAAAAAAAATATTAGTATAATCTAAAATATATTTCTACTTAAAATTTAAATATGATTATTAAGTATAGAATTAATTTATATTGAATAAATCTAATTAGATTAGAATTTGGTTTTGTTTTTATCATTATCTATTCTATTCCTACTAGAAAATTCACTGAATTATTTTCATCAAATTAAAAACAAAAAAAAACAGGTAATTTATTCTAGGAAAGAGGACACCAAAGATAAGTATAAACATTAATTATGTTAAACAGGTGACACATCATTCCTTGTTTCTTCTATTCATGCCTTTTAAAAATCTTTAATTCTAAAAAAAAAAAAAAAACATATTTCATTATATTAAAATTCACTTTTGGATTCTCTAAATAATTTTATTACTTCTTCTATCCTATAAATAGCTTCCAAATTACACCGTCATTCACGTTATAATTAAAATACATTGTGTACTAATAATTCTATTAATAAGTTGAGAATAATAAGGTTACAACTCTAATAAGTCCAGAGTTCTAAGGTTCAAATCCTCGTAAAGGTAGTTATTTTTTCAGGGATTTGAATACTAGATCGTGGATACCGGTGTTATTTGGTGGTTGGGTTTCAATTAACCACACTTCTCAGGAGTGGTCAATCTGAGATTGTCCAAGACTACACTTCATTTATTTACATTCATACATATCATTCTCATTCATCCTCTGAAGTAATATCTTACGGTAGTTCCGGAGGATAAACAGATAAAGAGAGAGTAATAATTCTATTATAATAACAAAATTAATATAAAATTTTTTTGAAAAAATATTACTAGTACTATTTTTCTAACCGATTATTTTTAATTTCTGTGAAAAGTGGAAAGACACGCATAGTAGATTAACTATTATCAACAAGTGACAATTTACATTCAAAAGCATACTCAAAATAATAAACTAAAGTACAAAAAAGAAAGTAAAAAAAAAATTTCTATAGAAAAATCTTCTGGCTATTTTTATTAGTAGAGTTATTTCTTGTATGCGATATCAATCTACCCACATAGTAATAATAATAAAACATAATATAAATATTCTGATAAGAGTTATCATACGAATTTTTTATAGAACCAAAGTTAAGTAAGATCTGAATATATATATATATATATATTTTTTATTAAAGCAATATACATTATCTAAAAAAGGAAAACCTTCATATAAAAAAAAGAAGATATATTTCATTCGTTGTTAATGGAAACATAGATTTGACTTTTCTGTAATATTCAGGGAATATCATGATTTATACATATAAATCATCGAAATTACTTTCGATTTAACTTGTAATTGAAATTTTTAAATTTGTAAATTTCAATTTAAATTTAACCTTCAATCGAATTTCCACATTTTTCTTCTCTAATTAATTAAATAATGACAAAAAATACGTGAGCATCGAAAATGAACTGTTTACCCGTGGAAGTACTGCAAGATCATATAACCCCACCCGATGAAAAACTCTCGTGTTCTGACATCATCATACCACAATTCTTCTGGTTATTGATGCAGTTTTTTACGAGTTATAAAAACAGCATGTTATTGATATGTGTTGGCCAGCATAAGTATAAATTAAAAAAAAAAAAATTATCTGTGAGGAATTAAAGATTACCGGAGAACAGGTACCAGGTTCCTAGCCCACCGGGCTGGTCTAATGGTTAACGCGACATCATAAATCAACTGATTTCGAAGTCGAGAGTTCTAAGGTTCAAATCCTCGTAAAGGTAGTTATTTTTACACGGATTTGAATACTACATCGTGGATAAGGGTATTCTTTGGTGATTGGGTTTCAATTAACCACACTTCTCAGGAGTGGTCGATCTGAGATTGTACAAGACTACACTTCGTTTATTTACATTTATACATATCATCCTCATTCATCCTCTCAAGTAATATCTTACGATAGTTCCGGAGGATAAACTGATAAAGAGAGAGTAATAATTCTATTATAATAACAAAATTGATATAAAATTTTTTGAAAAATTTATTACTAGTATTATTTTTCTAACCGATTATTTTTAATTTCCTTTTATTAATTATAATAAAGAAATAAAATTCATTGATAATCTTTTATACATTACAACATGTCCGTTAAGTAAATTTTTTTCATAATTATAATAATTTTTATTTTTCATTTTCAATAAAATTCTATGTTTCCTTTTAGTTTTACATAAAATATTATTTCTAACAATTAGTAATATGTTGGAGCAAAAACTGGTATTTAATGAAAGTTTCCTTTAAGAAGAGGTTTTAATTAAAATAAATACCTAAGGATTGGATGTATTTAAAAAAATTTAATTCGAAACTGAAAAAACACTGTAAATATTTCATTCTTTGTTTTTCTATTTAGCCTATGGAACTACCGTAAAGTATTACTTCAGTGGATGAATGAGGATAATATGTATCAATATTAATGAAGTGTAGTCTTGTACAATCTCAGGTCGACCACTCCTGAGAGCTGTCGTTAATTATAATTCAAACACCAAATAACACCGGTATCCACCATCTAGTATTCAAATCCGTGTAAAAGTAACTACCTTTACTAGAATTTGAACCATAGAACTCTTGACTTTGAAATCAGCTGATTTGCTATGTCGCGTTAACCACTAGACCAGCCCGGCGGGCTACACTTTAAATATTAATATTATTGTAACTGCCGAATAAAAAACACTTTGGTATGATTATCGCCACAGCTTGCATAGGTGTATTTATTCTGTGTATTAATCTTGCTGGTTCATAGTTTCGTGAAAAATAAAATACGTTTTTCAGTTAATATTCAAAAAAATATATTTTCGTCAGTTTTAATGATCATTATAAATTATAGCTTTATAATTATTTCATATAACATATAGATTTATAACATGTTTTAGATTTTATTTTATATTATGTTATAGATTTATAACATATTTCAGATTTAATTTAATTTGTATATTACATTGTTGAAGAATATGTGTAATTTACATATTAACTGTATGAAATGCATTTTGACTAAACAATATTAGAATTATAATTCATACAAATGAGTCTTCGAATGATGATCAGAGACTACCAGAACCTAGTGTGCCCCGCCTTATATAGTATAGATGGAGCCGAGTGAATGGTACGGAGTTGCGTCTGAACAGTAACTGCTTAAATAATTATATAATGAAAAGCTAAAAAAATACTCAGGTCTTTTTGTGCCCTCTAATTTGTACGATACAGATAAGATTGTTCGCTTAGGAACCTTGTACTTCTCTTTTTCTGTTTGGTCTCCGAAACTACTGTAAGGTATTACTTCAGAGGATGCATGAGAATAATATGTATGAATGTGAATGAAGTGTAGTCTTGTACAATATCAGGTCGACCACTCCTGTGAAGTGTGGTTAATTGAAACCCAATCACCAAAGAATACCCTTATTCACGATCTAGTATTCAAATCCGTGTAAAAATAACTACCTTTACGAGGATTTGAACCTTAGAACTCTCGACTTCGAAATCAGTTGATTTATGATGTCGCGTTAACCATTAGACCAGCCCGGTGGGCTAGGAACCTGGTACCTGTTCTCCGGTAATCTTTAATTCCTCACAGATAATTTTTTTTTTTTTAATTTATACTTATGCTGGCCAACACATATCAATAACATGCTGTTTTTATAACTCGTAAAAAACTGCATCAATAACCAGAAGAATTGTGGAATGATGATGTCAGAACACGAGAGTTTTTCATCGGGTGGGGTTATATATGATCCTGCGGTACTTCCACGGGTAAAAAGTTCATTTTCGATGCTCACTTATTTTTTGTCATTATTTAATTAATTAGAGAAGAAAAATGTGGAAATTCGAACGAAGGTTAAATTTAACTTGCAATATCGAAACAATTCGATATTGCAAGTTAAATTTCAATTTCAATTGAAATTTACAAATTTAAAAATTTCAATTGCAAGTTAAATCGAAAATTATTTCGATGATTTATGTAAATCATTATATTCCCTGAATATTACAGAAAAGTCAAATCTATGCTTCCATTAACAACGAATGAAATATATCTTCTTTTTTTTTATATGAAGGTTTTCCTTTTTTAGATAATGTACATTGCTTTAATAAAATATATATATATATATATATATATATATATATTCAGATTTTACTTAACTTTGGTTCTATAAAAAGTTCGTATGATATCTCTTACCAGAATATTTATATTATGTTTTATTATTATTACTATGTGGGTAGATTGATATCGCAAACAAGAAATAACTCTACTAATAAAAATAGCCAGAAGATTTTTCTATAAAAATTTTTTTTTTTTTTTTTTTTTTGTACTTTAGTTTATTATTTTGAATGTAAATTGTCACTTGTTGATAATATTTAATCTACTATGCGTGTCTTTTCACAGTTTTACACAAAGATAGACAATTATATATAAACTACGCATCTATAATATAAAAGTGTAGGCGGTGTTGTAGAATTCACATTACTGGTTTAGATTGTACAGTGGAAATGTTTTTTTTTAAATTCATTTTTATCTCTCATTTTAGTCGTCGAGTAGTATTCCTCTATGAAATTGTTAAGTTGGTTGTTCCACTTCCATTGGTCAAATGACATGCAATGGTATGATAATATACGTATACATACAGAACATATATTGTACACTACCATGTCCATGTCGGCTTCACGGATGATAAACACCCTTCCTGTTGACCGTACGTTGCACCACTTCCTTTCTATAGGCCTACACCACGCATTATCCTCTGGCCACCGCCATTCTATTTCCCACCCTTTATTATGTCCGATTCCTTTACATTTTAATTGCCTTGTTTAAAACATATATCACATTTATATTTTGTATATATATATATATCTTATGTAAGCAACAATATATCCAAAATATATATATTTTTTTTTTGCTAATTATTCACAGTATTATAAGACAATGGGAATTAAATAATTATCAGATGGCATTTATTTCTTTTTTTCTATTACTAACGATTTAAATAGTTCCATGCATCTTTTTTATTTTTTTGTTTAATGCTGCTATTTTAATTAAATTCTACATTTTTAATTGTTATCTTTATTTACTAAAATAATTCATTTTTCTACAGTTCTTACAATTTGTATTATCTTTCAAAGTAATCTCTTGAAGATACTTTAAAATATATCTCTTAAAATAATCACTAATACACAATTTATAATATAAAATATCACTTTTATTTGTTCTCTTAAAATCAATCCATGAAATAATATATTTCAAATACATATATATAAAAAAAGGGTTAAAAATCACTTATAGACGGATGAATGAAACACCGCATTATCGATGTCGTTTATTAGATAGTTTCATAATTAAAACATATTATAACTGAATATGATTTTAAAATCAATGTCAAAAAAACAAAATTTATGAAAATAGACAGCAATAAAAATGAAAGAGCGAATCAACATAATAATAAGGAATAATTTAAACGAGTAAAATATACTTTAAAAAACTCATTAAAACATTATTAAAATCCAGAATAACAATAATTAAGGAAGAATTCAATCAGAAAGAAACGCTCGTTATTAAGTACAATTAAGTTATACTTGGAGGAATCACTGGTAAAGTAAAAAAAAAGGAAACTGAAATTTCTGGAGACGTTGAAATACAGGAGAAGAATAGATAGTAAAGAATTAAGTAGTCAGACAAGATGAAGATTTAGAAGTAATGAAAATAGTAGGGATCAGAATAAGGAAAACCAATCGGTTTGAACATATGATGAAAGGAGGATTGATAAGAAAGTGTAAAGTAGAGAGAGCTACAAGTAAAAAAAATTTAAAAGCTATCTAAGATGAAATTTAATTATATTTATAATACGAAATGTAGTTAGACGCCGATATGATGCAAGGGACTTGATTCAGAACAGCCAATTTTGTTTATGATTCTTTGTCTTTCTTTCTTTTTCTGTTCAGCCTCCGGAACCACCGGTAAGGTATTACTTTAGAGAACGAATGAATCTTGTATAATCACAGGTCAACCATTCCTAAGATATGTGGTTTAACTGAAACCCAGCTACCAAAAAATACTTGTTGAGAATAGGCCTCTCTCTCTCTCTTTTTCTGTTTAGCCTTCGGAACTACCTAAGATATTACTTCAGAGGATGAATGAGGGTGATATGTATGAATGTGAATGAAGTGTAGTCTTTTACAATCTTAGATCTACCACTCCTGAGAAGTGTGGTTAATTGAAACCCAACCACCATCAAAGAATACCGATATCCACGATCTAGTATTCAAATTCTTATAAAAGTAATTGCCTTCACTAGAATTTTAACCTTAGAACTCAATTCGAAATCAGATGAATTGCGATGACTTCACCAATAGACCAAGCCGCGTTGGTTTTTATTGTCTAATTGCATTTTATGTAGAACACTTGAGTTATAATTACTTATAGAGTAGAATATTTCTGTATTAGGATAAGCTTGATATTCTAATATCTAACAGTACATTCCGATAATCTGAAGACGAAGAAAATTTTCCTTCAATTTTCGAAATAAGCTTGGCATTGGAAATTGTTATTCTTGATAATTTCTAAGCAATTTTGGAAGGAACTTATGTCTTTTATCAAGCTTCTGACATAAAACAAGTTTGGTCGGTAGCAATTTCTACATGCATTTATCAACTTTTACCGCTTGATCTTATTTATAAACTGTTTAAAATAATTACTAGAAAAATTATTTTATTATGAAAGATTTCTTATATTAGTAATCTATACATATCTTTTGTAAGTCATCCATTTTAAAAATGACCTTTTCCTCTAAATGAAACAAAAAAACTGAAAGTTATGCAAATCACATATTTCAATGTTAAATTTATGTTTGTATAAAGTATATAATTTAAATTGTTAATCTATTGAATTTATTAATGCTAGCCTTACAATTTACTCTATTGTTTCAGCCTACATTTAATTTTTTTTGAATCTTATACGTAATCAAATCGAATCCTGTCCAAACGTTTTACAGTTTCTTGATATAACTATGAAATTTATAGAAAAGTTAGATAAGAATTTGTCAAAGAAAGTTAAAAAAAAAAAAAGAAGAAAGTAATTATAGTAAATTTTTACACATTTATTTAAATTTTCTTAAATGTTTGTTCTGATCTAATATCTATTCAATCTAATCCGTTTTATTTTGTTTGAAAAAAATATATAATAAAAGAATTAGTCAAACAAATAATCGAAACAATATCTTTGATCTTTAAAAAATAGATAACTTATTTCTATACTAAATTTATGTTTTTTTTTTGTTTTAAATTAAAATTTTATCATTATATATATATATATATATCATATCATATTTAAGAAGAATTGTATTAAATACATTGTGATATAAAGTAAGTTAACATATAATGTATTAATAAAAAGAAAAAACAAACTAAAGCTGAAATACTTGGAACTAATTAAAATAAGAACAAAGAATGGAAACTTAAAAAAATACAACAAATAAACAACAAAAAAAAATAAAATAAAGAAAAATAGAAATCGTATGAGACAAGAAAGAACAATGGTCACAAGACAAAACCACCCATCCATCCATCTGTAGAAAGAAGGAGTGGAAGAGGAAAAGTAAAAAGTGTAGAAGAGGAACAGTAGAAAACAGTCATCACATTCACATTGGCATTCGGAGTTCGTGCGCCCACCTAAAAGAAAATGAAGTACATGTAGAAAAACAAAAGGTTGATGACGATGATGAGGATGAAGAACAAGGAGAAGAAATGTAATATTATAAAAATAAATTAGATACAACAGCATTAACAATAAATTGAAAGTGGAAAGAATGTTATAAAATCAAATAACTATCGAAAATAATCAGACTTGTAATAGACTATTGTCAGTTAATGAAACGTTTTCACTAATAACAGTTACTGCGTAACATAATAATTATTTTATTGTCTTAAAACTTGAAATACATCCGGTGCGATAATATTAATCATTATTTATCGTATAAGGTTATTCTTTATATCAATTGATAACACTTAAATAATTTCATAATAGTATTAAAATCGCTTCGATAAATTCATAATTATATTAATTAATAGTCTTATTTTAAGGAATATCCGAATTATATATCTCTACGAACATAATACATTTTTTTTTTTTTTTTTTTTATTAAGTAACGATAATTTATTAATCCCTTTTCGTTAGTAGTTCGAGACCCAGTCGTACCAGTTATTTTTTTGCTACTTATAACATTCTTAGCTATACTAATTTATTAACAACAAACTCTTTCACGGTGATCCAGGATTATTAAGCCTAAGTCCACCCACAATATGCGGAGAAGAGATTCGGTTATCTACTGATTACGGAAAACTGGATTAAGTATATCTGACGTAGAGGCTACTAGTAGCTAACATTACTGGGGTTCTGATCCAGAAAGTTTTTTCTGGGGCTTTTCGAGCCCCAGAAAAACTATTATAAAATAAAAGTACCGAAAAAAATGAATTAAATAGAATAGCTGGAAGCAGATTATAATCGAATTCTACACTTTATCACATTGAAGAATATGGTACATGATTTTTAAGCGCATTGTGCTTAAAAACTGTATTCAGTTTACCAAATAGATAATTAAATGTCAATACAGATAATATTTTTCAGTATTATTACATAACTTAACAAAATCTTTGCACATTAATAAAACACTACAGTCTAATTGTGCCTAATTTAAAATTCTATATACACAGAAACAAATACATAATTAGTTTTCACAAACTAACGTTTCTTTCACCCTTCCAGTGTGTTTTTGACTTATTTGGCAATAAAAGAGCTTTCTTCCACCATATTCTGATCACTATTGAAAAAATACTAAACCGCTTTCATATTCCTTCCACCGACGAAACTAGAAAAGGGAACGAACAAAAACGTTCCATACGCACGGCGAGTAAAGAAAAAAAAAACCAACTTCCATCAGCACTGCGGCACTGCGGGAACGACAAAGATCTCTCTCCCTCCCAGTCTCGCGTTCAGCTTCCTATGTGGGCATGCTCACAACAGTCAAACACTACGCCGCTGGAACTGTGAAGCGCACAGTTCCATACAAAGATTTTTGTATTCTTTTTCATAAACTGTAGGATGACTACTGAAAAAGCTTAAGCTTAAGGAATATATATTGTACAAGTATAAAGAAAGAATTAAAGAAAAAAACTCATTATATTAAATTTTATCCATAGCATAAAGTGGAAATAAGGGGTGCTGTAGTTTTACAATGCCTATACGCGAGCCACTAGTCTGAAGTCTTTTGTAAAAGTAAATCGGCCTATTTATTAAGGTGTTAACGTGATAATTACATATATTCTGTTGCCATTATAATTTCAAAATTATGAGATATTTTGATAACTGCAATAAAAAAAAATCAACACAATACTGGAACAGCGTTAATTTCTTTTCAATGTTTACGTTCCTCCATTTTGACATATTTGATTTTTGATAATATAATTTGTAGAAATTTTTAGCAATTCTATTAACTTCAGATAAATCTACCCGTTGATTTTAAATAAAAGGATCGAATATCCTTTTAAAAATCAAATATGATTGACGATTAGAACTGGACGTTAATGCTAGTTTTACTAGTCCCACAACCCTAATATATATATGAAGGGATTAGAAGACTTTTTTTTATTCGATAAGCACCCCCAGTCCTATATTAATTTTTTTTATGCGTACAATCACAAAATATGAAACAAATCTCCTGGTGGGTTTAGCTATCTCACCAAATTTCTAATTTATTAAGTAAGAATTAATTCTACAGTAAGGCACATCCCTAAAAAGGATATGGTGGATGACTGAACAAAACTCATCTTAAGATCCTAAAAAATAAAAAATGATAGAAAGATAAAAAAGAAAAATAATGAAAAAATAATAATTTGGTAGTAGTGGGAACTTAAAATTAAAACTCACAAAAGGACTGAATTTTGATAAGACTACTTTTAAGGAGGGAAGGAGTGCTTATTTCGATCATCGTTCCTTGTAAAATCAGTGTATTTTCACCTAGAATGTCAGAGTTACATTATTAATGCAAAATTTTTTTGACGGTAAGCTTAAATGTATTGTAAAAAATTATCTACTTTTTTATCAAATGCTAAAGTATTATCCAAAAAAGTAAGCTCAGGATTTCTCAAAAAAAAGTCCTCATTTATCCTAAAAATTTCGTAGTATGAAATTATCAAGATATCCATAAACCGTTTAGCCAGATCGCTTCTGGAGGTAATCTATGTATAAAAATAATTATCTAGAGTGGACTATTTTTTTTTTTTTTTGTTTGTTGATAACAGTTAAAAATTAAAACAACATCATTTATGTCACGTTAACAAAATATCCATTTCTTTTTCAAAGTATTTTAATTGTTTTAAAAAAGAATACAATTTTTGGACCAAAATCTCCGCTTGATTCTACGTGTAAATCTTTTATAGATTAATTCTGGGTTTTATCTTTTAGAGACAATTATATATTATTATACCTCTATATTTTTTAACTTTCTTTTTGTTGAAATTTATTATTTTATGGTAAAATATAAGAAAATACTTCCATTTGCATGGTTCTCACTTGCTGATAATACAGTTATCATGTCTGTTGATGAAAGCATCAACCCATTACCTGATGCCTAATGGCATCAGGAAAGCTTCAATCGACATTAGATCTGATTGTGCGAGTAGATAGGAAAATCGATGATGAAAATAAATCACAATAAATCGAGTCATATCATGTTTGCGTTAAGGAGGATTAATTGTCCCCGAGTAAACCTATACGACGTTTTCATCCCACATTCTGACCAACAATGGTACCTCAGGTACTACCTTGATCGTCGCTTGACATGGAAGAACCATGTGAAAAAGAGATAACTAAATATCAGATTTAAGCAGTTTTCGTAGGTTACTAATCAGCTATCCAGAATACTTTTAACAGACAAGATCGTTTTGAAACTCATTTGTACATATAGTATACAGCTGTCGGGTACGACAAGCAAGAACAATATTGAGGTAATATAACACTTCCTAGACAACACTGAGTATGTCCGGCGAGTCAAAAGCCATCACGTGCTGGACCTGGGAGAATTGCGTGACTTGGGTGGGAAGAAATCTCTTAAGTGATGAGCATCTATGTCTGATGAAGAGCTTAATATGCTTTAATAAGCAAATTATGTTACTATTTTGTTTTTCTTTTCCTTTATTCTTTAATATGATTTGATTTTTTTTTTTCGAATTTTTTGTACATTTTATGAAGTGTATCTCTGAAAGTATATTTATACAAATGAACTACTGTCTTATGTATTTACATATTACCTTATATTTATGTCATATTTTAACTATTGTCTTTTGTATGCATGTTTTATTGAGAGAATTCATTGGAAATCTCTCATCAAGCGCTTACTGTAATTATATTTAATTTTAGTTCCTTCTTGGAACCAATTGTAAATAAAAGAATTGTGACACAAAAAAATTCATGATTTTAGATTTTTTGTAAATTATTTTATTTTATTTGCAAGTAAGATAATTTATTTTAAGTCATTTTTTAAAATTCTCCTTTAATAACTTTTCGTATTTATGTTTTCCACACATATCACCAATAATAATCGTTGATCCTAACAAATTTTTTTATATTTTCCTTTTTATATCTTAAAATTGAATGAATTTAAAAATACACAATATTTTTAAATTAAAAACAAAAAAAAAATTCATAAAAAAAAAATTTTGATGAAATCGTACAAAAACGTAAAAAATTACAATTAGTAATTATACAAAAAAATCTACGATAATCATGCTAAGTATTTTTTATATCATAAATAGAATTTAATTAATGAATTTAAAAATTTGATGTTATACCAAAAAAGTTACCTAAATCCAGCGGATAATAAGCAGAGAATATTTATAAGAAAAAAAAAATATATATATATACATAAAATGGAATCGGCTAGGAAGTACATATCTTCATGATCAATAAGATTGTAAATCCTATGGTCTAAGGAAGGACATGTACAGTAAGAAAGGGATCTCAACGATGGACAAGATTAGTCACTACACAACAACAATCCCACTAGGAGTTTTTTGCGCTGCAGAATCCGTAACTCTTTAGCCAAAGGAGAAATAGATAAACTAGAAATTGCTGAAAGACAAATACTAAACAAAATCCTGGGGGCCCAGAAAAACTAACCATGATTGGAAGTTAAGGAAGAATGAGAAACTGTACTGGAAGTTAAATACAAACACGGGAGCAATATGTAAACGAAATCTAGCATTCTATGGACATCTGACAAGAATGGATTCAAATAGGCTTTTTTGAAGAAACTTTTTGTCAAGGACAAAACGAACGTTAAATGGTTCAAGAAGTTAAAGAGGACCTTGGCATAAAAATAGCATAGCCAGCCCAAGCCTCCTTAGGAGGAATGGTTAGAGGGAGACTGGACAGATAGCCAGCGGGTGGGGAGACCCATTAGATGCAATGGACGCTCCCCTGGATTGAGCAATGCTTAACTACAGATCCGATCCAAGGGAGATGGGGAAAAAAAGAATAAAACGTATAAGGGACGAATTTAAAAGATGGAACGGTGATTTTGAAAACTAATTAACTCAAAGGGACCCAGAAGAAGAAGAAAGAATGCGCTAATCTTATGTAGTCGAAAGGAAAAGGGAAATAGTCCAGTGAAAGACGTACTGGAGAGCTGTAATCTAGCCAGAATTTAAATATTTTACGTGGTCCTACAGTGACCCCCAGAAAAAAGAAATAGATAAAGTAAATGAAAAAAATCGACTCTAGATCCTGTAAAAGTTGGTAGCTGAAAATAACATAACTGAGTAACAGAAAATTTATTTCACTTTCCTTTTTTTTATTACTTTTTTAAAACCACATTGTACATCACGGGATTTTCTTTTTGCTTTTTTGAATAGATTATTTGATACAACTGAAATAATATTAGTATTAAAAAATGCTTTCAGCGATTGTAAGCAGAAAATAAATTTTATGAAGAAAACAAATTTTAAATATCCTAGAATAAAATTAAACAAAAACTATGAAGAGATAATATAATTATAAAAAATCTCATAATTTAATTTATAATTTATTACATTTCATTTAAAGTACATAATAAAAGATTTTATTTTAAAATGACGTTCTCAGACAAACTGTTTCACGGACTTTAAATAGGAAGAAGAATGATTAAATTATAATTGAAAAAAGTTAGATCTTGGAGGGAATCGAACCGAAACCATATAATCTTGACGTCAACATGCTAATCATTAAATAAATTAACCGGTATATATATTATAACTACTACAGACATACATTTCAAGAGTTATTTTGTTATAAATCTAATAAAATTTTTAGATATTATTTAAGAAAATCGGTAACACTAAAAATGGGTCTTACTAGTAAAAAAGTCACGATATAAAAATTTACTGAAGTCACCCGTATTAAAATGATAAGGCTGAAGAAAAGATAATAAAACTAAACGAAATAAAAGTAAATAGGCTACTTTGAACTAAAAATATTTCTAAATTAAATTGAAAACTGTTAACATTTAGTTGTTACTACTGATTAAATCCAAATTGTTAAAAAAAAATCATTATATATATATATATAAAGATCGTAACATTTTAGATCCGGAAAAAATTAAATATGTATACATACGTAGGGATAGAAGAGACAAAAAAAATATATATATAAAACACAAAAAAAAAAACAAACGAAGCAACGACCATGCAGCAGGGCACAGCCGGGAGCAAACTTCTAGTTAGGCCACACCCCAGCGTCTACTCTGATTTATAAACCATTATTAACATTCCAATCGTAATGAGTCCATTTTAATTTTATACGTATACACATACGCGCGCGCGCGCACACACACACACACACACACACACACACACACCAGAGAAGCAAAGAACAGCTATATAGCTACACATCTTTTTTTCTTTCTCACTCAGTTATACGGTCTTGTTTTATCCGTCCCGTCTTTTTAGTTAACTTGGTCTTAGGTCGATAGAAAAGGAGGAAACGACAATACATGTCCACTGCAACGAACACCGGCAGCTAAAAACGTCATGAAAACCTGATCGAGATGATTTTATCAACAAAATAAAATAATAGCAATAATAATAATAAAATTAGTAATAATAATAGACAAAGAAATACATCGCGTGTTACACGATCCGTCTTTTACCGACGTATAGATTATATTTCATTTTATATATATGTAAAATGTCACAAATGTAATGTCTGCAGAAGACTTAACATGAATCACAACTTACTTGAAAAATATTCTAGAAACTTTTAAGTATGATAAACATCTCATGCTAAGATAACTAAATAAAGTTGAGGATCGAGGTGGTTTCCTGTTATGTTCTCAGATAAACCGAATGTATTTTTGCATGCTTAATCCGTTAAAATGTAAATGATGATACTCAGTCCTACAAATAATTTATAAAATATAATTACACTAACAAATAAATAGTGCAGTAATTTATCACAAATGTAAAATTGATTGTATTTAATTTATTGTACTACTTATAAATTAAAACTTTTAATTAATTAAAATATTATTTGGCTATAACTCTGGAACCAATGAAAATAAATACCACTTATAAGAAATTGTTGAAAAGCTCTCAATGCTCAATGAAGGGTTATTCCTACAGTTAAGAAAAAGTGATTTTTTGATACTTTTGGTTCGGCCGATTATAAATTAAACAAAATCGTTTATCGGAAATCCGTCTAGCAGTATTTTGTACGTTTTTCTTTACCAGTGTGTGGATGTATCGAAAATTAAAAGTTTCATTTCTTTTGAAGCAAGATTTATCAAAAACAAAAATATAACTAAAGATATGGAGATTTTACGCCCATTTTATTGTTACGCATCGACAGAAATTTTATTAATATAATAATAAAAACTAACGTATATAAATTACAATAACAAAACGAAAGTAATAAAATTTGATAGAAATAATGTAGATGGACCACTGAATATAAAAATAGTAAGAGAAAAGATTATGGTGATAGAATAATTCTGTTCTTTGGGAAGTAGAATTACTAAAAATGGACGAAGCTAGAGCGATATAAAATTCCAAATACCAAACGAGCTTTCTATCAGAAATATAATTTGCTTACATCAAAAATTAATTTAAACGTCAAGAAAACATTTTTGAAAGTATATATTTAGAAGTTAGCTTTATAAGGAAATGAAACTTGGACGATCGGAAAAGATTAGAAGCTATTGAAATTAGCGGTCCTATAGAAGAATGTTAAAAATCAGATGTGTTAAAAAAGTGATAAAATGAAGAAGTGTTGCGGCAAATTGATGAAAAAAAGAAGCATTTAGAAAAATACAATTAAAAGAAGAGACATAGGCTACATATTAAGGCATCCTGGAAGAGTTGCTTTGATATTGAGGGGACAGGTAGATGGTAAAAATTATGCAGTCAGACAACGTTTGGAATATGTAAAACAAATTGTTAGGGATGTAGGATGTATGGGTTATACTGAAATGAAACGACTGGAACTAGATAGAGAAATCTTGTAGAGCTGCATCAAACCAGTCAAATGACTGTAGACAAAAAATAATTTTAATAAATTACCTAAAATAATATAGGATATTAAATACACATAAATGAAAAAAATATAAAAATTTTAAAGATCATGTTTTAAGGTAAACAATTCAACAATACATTTTAAATAGGAGTATAAAGAAATCTGTGATATTTTAAACATTATGTACATTCATATATATATATATATACTCATGGCTTTGTCTATGTAATACTTTAAAAAGCTGTACACGGATATAACATCAAATTATATACCAAGCCTTTTAATATTTCATAAACAATACCTACTTTGTAAAAAAAATACGTAAAATAAGAACAAAATACAGTATATATAATATAACAACAAAGTTGTGGTCTTACTTTTAAGTTACAATATAATAAATTGTAGGTATATTATCTTCACAAATAACCATTGTGAATTCTTTTTTATTATGTTATTTATAATTTTATTATAAGAGTAATGTTGTAATTTAGCAGAAAATTCTAGTTTTAAAATTATATAAAATTATATTAAAATTATTTCTTAATATTTCTTTTCCTCCTCTTTAAATAAATAATGTTGCTAAAGGGCATCTCTTTGCACGATTTACTTGTATCGGATTCAACTTAAAACAAAAATAAATATTTGCCTAATAATCACTATTGACATTTTACATTTATAAGGTTAAAATATTTTGCCCATTTTTAAATCACTGATTAATGATTTATTTATTGCTTAAATAAATCTTGGTTAGACGTTTTAAGACTTATGTTATACCTTTTAACGTTTTGTTAATTAAAAAAAAAAAAATTAAAATACAGATTTCAGTGTTTTATATTTTTAAAAATTAATAATATATATCTGATGATGTGTTTAAAGATTTTTTATATATTCATATATATAAAAAAAAAAAAAAAATGGAAGAAACCCAAAAAAAAAATTATGTTTTAAATATAGAAAAAAAATTTTTATAAGATTTAAACATTTTGCTATTCGACACTATTACAATTAAGTTATTCTTCAAACTTCGGTTCTGGTCAAATAATTAATTATGTATTACGAAAAAAAGAAAAAAAAATGATACATTTTTTTTTATTATTGTACTAACAACAAAAATTTCCCTCTTTTAAATTAATAATAATCTTTTTTACTCCCTTCTATAAAATAAAGGAACTATTGCGATCGCATAATACTCAGTACAATTTCGGTCTATTGATTTCAACGGAAATACCCGTTGATCATCCTTGAATCCATTTTGACTAGTCTCGGCGTGACGTCTAAACGCACGTCAGTTTCTTTCATAACTCAAAAGCAATTAGTCGTAGAATGTTGAAATTTTGGATTCTGGACTGTTGTAGTATCTATTTGTGCACTTCCCCTTTTGATTGCAATCAACTGAACTAAAAGTGTCCCAAAAAAAAAACTGGATTTTGGACTTTTTATTAACTGCAGTAATAAGCTCTCAATGAGAGCTTATCGATAATATATCATAATTGGTACTTATATTCATCTGTTCCAGAATTATAGCCAAATAAAATTTTAATTAATGAAATATTTGGATCTTACAAGGGAAGGCACATCGGTTAGAATCAGATTTCATCTCTTTTTTTAACTTTTTTTTTATTTTTATTTTTTTTGGCTTTTTCCTTAATTTAAATATATCGATTTATTGTAGTTCTACGGAAGAAGAACGGACTTTTCTTTATTTTATTTTATATATATTTTTATTTGTATAATTATTTTGAATAACGTTTTGTGCAAGAAATTTACAAAACATAAATTTAATGTGAAAACTAAAATAGGTATAATCTTTTTTTATTTAGTGTTAAAATATATTTTCTGTTTATAAAAAATTAAATTATTATAAATGTAATTTAATGAGATAATTAAAAATAACAAACAGACCCTCCACAAAAGCATTAAGTTAAAATTCACTTGTCATTGAGACTTACTGCATAAACGGTGTATGCCGGCCTCTGTGGCGGAGTGGTAGTGTCTCAGCCTTTCATCCGGAGGTTCCGGGTTCGAATCCTGGTCAGGCATGGCATTTTTCACACACGCTAAAATTCAT
>JAAAKQ030519232.1:0-19111 GCA_010016005.3 Zanna intricata | reverse complement strand
GATTTTTAAAATAGGTGTTGGCAATTGCTAAATTATATTTCATGCAAAACTCAATAAGTCAGTCGCCTCTTTCATTCCTGTTGCCCAGCTCATATTCATCCACAATATTTCCTTCCTTGCCTTTTCCGATGCTTACATTCAAATCTCAAACTATTATTAAGTTTTCATCCCCTTTTACGTATTTAATTTCTTCATCAATTTCTTCATATACACACTCCACTTCATTATCCTCATGGGTACTTTTAGACATATACCAATCAACTTACTAATCTAATTAGTTTTGTAGTGGTTCATGTCTTTTCTTCTGAAAAAATATTGATTCACTTTTTTCTAAGCCATATAGACTGGTTACAGAAAAACCAGATTCACCCCGAAATTCATTGTTATAATCCAGAAAAAAAAATAAGTATGGATATAATAAGACATCATGGGATTTTTCATTTGTATCCTATCTAAAATATTTCTCTTTTCCAAGGTCCTAAAATTTCTAAAGCATGATCTATTTTACACATATATAAAAATCTGAATATTAAGGAATAACATATTTAGCAAATGAAATCCTCATCTAGCTGTACATAAAAGGAGTAAAAAAATAGATTAACAGTAAACAGTAAAATTATGGGTTTAAAAAGTAGAAAAGGTTATAACTGCAAGCATCAATATTTTTGTATAAAATATTGAAAATTATGAGTAAGTTATTAATGAATATTATTTGTTTCACCATTGACTTAAGCCATACTCTTAATTAAAAGCTAATTGTATTTTTATGTATTAAAATTTATAATTATATTTTTACTTGACTGTGATGTATTTCTTTATCGTGTGTAGTTTTAGCAACAATAACTATTTCAGTGTTTTTATTTTTGTAAAATAAATTACATTTTTCAAGTGACCATTTAGCAACATTACATATCATCTGAAACAATTTAAACAAAATCAATCTTTTATTTAAAATAAACATGCTGTTACTTTCTTTTTAAAACAAAGATCTGTGCTAATATATTTTTAGAAATAAATTAGAACAATCAAAATAGCTGTCTAGCTTTATATTTTAAGAAGATATTTTGGTATTTTAGATCATTTCTAATTTATTATTTTTTTATGATGATTAGAATTAAATATTTTCTGCTTTTTTCTTTTGGTTTGTTATTCAAACAAGGTAAGTTTTCCACCAATATTACACATAGATGTGTAGAATCGTATTTGAAAAAAGAAATAAAAGAAATTATTTATTTTTCTGTTTTTTTTTATTTATTTATTTATTTTCAGTTTTAACAGAAAACTTAATATGGCCTAACTATTTATTCATGTAAGAGTTACTTTTAATACAGTTGGTAGTTTCTATAAGATCAGAACAGATGTCTTTAACATCCATACTAATTTGGTTTTCATGTATTACTGACTAAGAGAATGTTTTGTAATAATTAATAGAATAATTTTCCAAACAAATACATTAAAAATTGGGAAAGCTGATATTTTTTCATAATGGTATCAAGAGAAGCATATGAAGAAATGGCAACAGTAAGAATGACCAACAAAGTTACATAATTTTTGAAAATTGTTAATTTATAAATTATTTAATTTGATCTTTATTTAAATAATTAATTTTAAATAAATAACATTAAGAGGGTTTGAACAATTTTGTATTTTAACTCTTAAAATAAGAATTAAAATTTACAAACAACTGTTAGTGCATGTAATCATTACACTCTTCGGTACAGTTTAAAAATTGTTCATTTAAATCCTCAAATAGTCGCAAATGTTTTTCATAATTTAAAAAAAAATCATTTTAATGTTAAAAAATATTGTCAAATTTTCAATGAAAAGGAAGCCTCACATGTAGTCTATATTTTAAACTGGCAGGTAATAGGTAAACCTTACAACCTTACATCATCTGCAGGGAGTGATCTGTATAACATACTACAATACAATCAAAATAAAGTGAACTACATTAATAAAATACCTTTAACTACCTGTCTTATAACATCATAAAGAAATTTTATTTTGTCTTATTTTTATTAAGATGTAGAAATAATATTTACTGTTACTGAATCTGTGTTGAATCGCATGTATACACACAAAGTAACAATTTTGTTATGTTGTGTGCTTCTGTTACTATTTGTAAAATAGCTATTAATGTTTTTAATCAGTTTTTGTTTGAAGGTCTGACAATTTATGTTTGTTGTTTAATGTTTTTAATGTTTTCATATAAGTCCATAAGATGTCTACATTGGACAAAGACAATCATCAATAAATAAAAGAAGTTAATGTAAATGTAATGAAATTATTTCTGATGAAGCTAGTTTATTTCTGTAGGCAATTTCATTATCAATCCCAGCAAAATAAAAATTAAATTGTTGCAAATGCTACTGAAGTGTCTAAAAGAACTAAAAGAGCCAAATTACTTTGAAAACATTAGCATAAACTTGAAAATGGAAAAACACTGCGAGTATAGTAACTGACAAGACACTTATGATTTCATTGCCACTGACCACCCAGTCACTTTTCATTCATGTAATGGTTGCTAACCTCTCACCAAAACCCTCTCACTTTGCTGTTAAATTAAAAAATGATTGAATATTTGGTGTGGCGAAAGTAACTTTGCTACTTTGTTGGCATGAAAATTGGTTTGAGGTGAAAAAGAATTCGTCATAAAAAGAATTTGTCATAAAATATAAATTCCAAAAGGTGGCAGAATAATAACTATCCATGATGGTGATGTTGACTTCATTCCTAACCATCTTCCTCTAACAGAAATCAATTTACAATGTGATCTATATAATGCATTATTATTATTATTATTATTATTATTATGTACTGATCACAATACAATTTTAACTTATTTACTTCATTCTCAGGTAATCACTCACAAATGAATAATTCTCAGCTTTTAAGTGGGTGACAGAAATCTTATCCCTTCTTTGACAAGAAGATAAGGCATCAAACTGATGAATATAAGCAATCATTAATGAGGAATAAACTCTATTAACCACTTTAAGTACATATATTTTTTACTGTAGAAGAAATACCATTAAAAGATACTTCTAAATAATTTTCAAAATACTTCTGAAAGATCTTTCTGAAATTTGCAAATCTCTATTCAGATACTTTAAATTTCCAAGATTTTTTCCACAACTAGTAATTTTTTGATCAGTAGACCTTGAACATTTTGTGCTGAACTAAACAAAAGATATCCCTACAATGTAACTTAATTAAATAAAATGGAATTTTATCTGAAATGTTTAGTTAGTACCTAAAATAATTTTACTGTATTAGCAATATCAGTACTATGCAATGAAATCAATGTCTTACTTTCACTACATGCCAATGTTTTCTTTGTATTTTTTTAATGATTTTTGTCTTTTCGCAATTTTGTTTATGTAAATATGGTGCCCAAAAGGAAAACAAAAAAAAAATAAGTTTGTGATAACATACATGATTAATATTTAAACAATCTACTAAGAAATGCTAGACAGTAATATTAGAATGATCTCAGAAATAAGCATTAAAAATTGAGTAAAACCTAAAAATTGTATCCAATGCCTAGCAAGTCTGATATAGATTGGTAAGTGTGTGTGACATCAGGGATAGATTGCATAAAGAGTGGTGGGAAACAAAATGTTGGTGGCTTCTCAAAAGAAACTTCTCCACTGAATAAATCCTTCCACCCATTTGGTGGTGGATTTTTTCAGAAGAGAAATATCTGCCACAGTTTAAAAAAAATTTATGAAAAATCATCATACATATACTGTTATACCTAATAGCAAGTACTTTAATATAGAATGCCATTAAAATCAGAAAGCATATTTGGCTCTAAATGTATCACAAAAACAACTGCTGAAATATCCAAAGATCAAGTTAAAACACAACTTAGCTTTCCTTGAAAGATAATGAGCCTAAATGTTTGCATTTGATATGGTTGACCATTAATACAGATGAGAAAAATTGTCCACAGTACAATCAGCAGTTCAGAAAATTGAGTTTCTTTTCTGTTCTAGCATTTTTCTAGACTCAATTTTAATTTTCATTCAGAAGAGAATAAACACAATGAAAAATGTTCATACATTCAATTCAAGAATATAAGACATTTTAATGGCTAATAAGACACTAAAAAATAATTATGTATATATATATATATATATATAAATTAATTTAAAACACTTACTAATTTGTTATTCAGTTAGTTTTATTATTAGGCATCCTAATTATTCCAAAGTAGAATAAAGAGAACATTTAATGAACAAGTCTGTACTATAATGGTTATGTTTTCATATACTAAACTTTTTTTTTTAATTTTTAGTTCAAATATAAATGTGAAAGCTGCAGAATTAAGTAGTAATATATATATAGTAAAAAACATATAACCTAATTTTATAGAATACCTTATTCTAACTTGTACTATTTATCTTTATATCACAACTTGGATGAAAAGGAATGAATAAAAATTGATAATATCCTTTAGAAGGAGTAAATGATTCACGATAATATAAAAGTGCATCTAGTATTCTGGTTACTTAAATCTGGAACTCTGTTTAAATATTCTCATTATGTAATTAATTTTTAATTTGTACTTTATAAAAAGGAATATATAAGTAGTATTGTTAAAAGCAAAAAAGTTTGTATTTATTAAACATTTTTGAACATACCTGTGATAGTAATTTTATTTTGCTCATAATAACAAAATTTAACCATTAAAATAAAATTTTTCATTCAATGCACAATGTATAATTTTTTATTGTAAAACATTTTAAATATTATCATAAAATAATTTTGAGGCCCACAGGAAAAATTACATTATTTGTCTCTAAATATAATCAGTGTATTCTACTGTAACTAAAAATTTATTCTCACCTTCTAATAGCTTTTCATTGTTATATGTAAACAAAAAACAGCTGTGTTTTTAATAATTTATTACTATTTTTTAAATAATAAAAATTGATGAATCTTTATTTTCTACATTGTGCACATTTCTTTTTTTGGGATTTCTTTTTTTCATCTTAAGAAAAAAAATAAATCCCATATCAGTATTAAAAAAATGCTGATAAAATATTTACATAAAATGGTAAAAACAGGGATGAAAACAACTGCAAAGTGTATAAAATAAAAATTCATCAATTTTTATTATTTTTTTTAATAAATTATTAAAATCACAGCTGTCTTTTTTTCATTCTATTACTGGAGAAAATAAAAACTGTAGAACAATGACAACGCAACAAGAAACAGCTACTGGAAAAAAAAACATCGCAGCCCAGTCATTGTAGTGAATAAAAGAAATCAAATAACAATATTAAAAATGCTGAAAAAAAAATCTAGAGAGATGGTACAAACAAGAATGGAAAACAGCTTCATACTTTAGAAAACAAAGATTTTCATAAAAATCAAAATATGAATGATGACACAAATAAAAGTATAACTTATAACACTAAGATGGATGAAAAAATTGCATGTAAAATTAAGATCAGGTGTCAAATCAGTAACTCACAAGTTGATTAACCAGTAAAGGTACATAGAAAAACAAAACGAAGGTACAGAAATTTATGTAAAAATGTATTATTTAAGTACAGAGAACATTCTGCATGGGCAATCTGGTGGTATTCATTACTTGGAACAGATTTAACACCAAAAAACCAATTTAGAGTCCCTATTAACAGAACCGAAAATACCACTGTAAAAGTGGATAAACCAAAAGAACCTGTAACTTATCCTAAACCGACACTGGCACCTAGTATAAACCATTTTGGTAAAGATCCCAAAGAAAGAATAAATATTAAAAGACAACCAGTGGGAAAATCAGATTACACACAAGAACATAAAGATAAGTTTGTACAAAGCTTAGTTGAGACATCAAAAATCAATAATAGAGCTAAATGGGCAATTGCTGACAATTCAAAAATATCAGTAAGTAAAAAAACTGTTGATTCAAAAGCTATACAAAACATTGTAATTGAAAACTCTGAAAGTAAGCAAAGAGAGTGTGTAGAATCAATGCAAAAAAACACAGAAGTTTTGCAAAACATTAATAGTTTTATTTAAATGCAAACCAAAAAAAGAAGAGATCAAAATTGAAATAAAAACTGAAAAACCGAAAGCACGTGCTAGAAGACCCAGAAATCCACTGATTACAAATTAAGAATATAGAAAAAGAAGAGGAAAAAAATTGAAAGAACGAAGAGACCGATATACAGATTATTAGGTGCAGGTCATACAGACCTAGAAATGTTGAAAATTAAGCATAGCATGGAAAATGAAGTTTTTTTTAAATACAGAGAACATTGTAACAAAACACTGGAATAACAGAATCAGATTGAACAGTAATCATTTTTACACAAATAAAAATAATTTTCATTCAATGAGATATTAGAATATAAAAAAATATTGGTTTTGTTTGCTATGTTTTATAGGTTTACTTAAATTGTTTTCACTGTGATATTTTTTCACAGAATTTTCATTTCTTTTAGGTTTTCTGAACTAGTGAGTTCCATTGATTTCTACACATTTTGTTACAAATGTGGCTTGAAGATTTGTTTGAGTCTATTATCATTCAATCTCATCAAGTAGGCAAAGAATTTGGCTCATTTTTCTGATTGAATTTTATGTTTTCTCAGTTTCCTTGTATTTGCAACAATTTTTATTACTTTTGAGCTGTATTCATTTTCACAGATTTTTATTGGTTATGGAATTTTTATCAAGGTTTTCATTTCTTTTTTTCTTAATATCTATTTCATCTGGCTTTAAAATGAAGATCCATTCTGATGTATTACAGGCCTTTTGGTTTGATAAACTTATTATAATGCGTAAATTTTGCTTTTATCGAGTTATTATTTTTGGCTTAAATTTTACAACACTCATCATGTATTTGTCATAAAAAGACTAATTGAGCATGAAAAAACTTTTCACAAAGTAGTAATACACTACTTTGAATTGTAAAAATATAAAAATTTTCTTGGGGTAAGAAAATTACACTTTGTGTGCTAATTGAGTTATAATTTTATTATTCAACTTGTAAATCACAATTATGAAATTTGGTTAACTAAGTTAACCAAAACGGATCAGATTTTTTAACTAATTAAAAATAAAACTACTTTTATCTATAAGAAATGTGCAATCTGAAAATCTTTTTGGAATTATTATTACACACCTTTGTAAGTGATGTTGCTTATGACACTTGTCTAAGTGAATATAAAACCCTTGACTGAAAAGTGTTTGTCTATTGAGTTTTTATATTAAATATGTTGCTTTGTTAATTTTTATTATTATTTAAGCATCCTGAGTTTGTAAATTTGGCTATTATGAATAAAATTTGGAAATTGTTAATATTTTTGTATATGTTCATTTTCTATAAGGTAATTAGTAAAATATGTGTTTATATATTGTGCTTTTATGTATTTCTTCTGCTTATAATTATTTATGTTTCCAGTTTTCTCTATGTAATAGCAGTAATATTAGTTGCATAGTCTGACCCACATTTATTAATGTCTTCAATTAATTTGTTGCATAATCTTGTGCTTTTTTGTTTTGAAAACAACAGTGAAATTTTTTTCCAGATAACACTGCTAATATACAGTGATTTTTAGTTTACATTTATTATAATTTTATATATATTCATTGGATGTATATTTGATTATATTTTGTATTTTATGTAACATGGTTATTTATTTCTTTCTACAGTAGTAATGATTATAGTAACTTCTACAATGGCAGTTACTGTAATTGATAATGAGTTTTTGTAGCATGTGAAAAATTCTGATCAGAAATCACATTTTTAACCATCAGTGAAAGGCACAAACCTCCATTCCTCTGTAAATGTAGGTGTATATCTTAAAATATGCAATATATTTTAGTGATGAATTTTTCTTGTCACATGACACAGGAACTAAATTTGCTATAAACTTATTTAATAAATTTTGGTGAGCTGTACATAAAAATCAATACTGAAACAGTATTTGTTCAAATATTGTTATTTTGGTTCATAAAACGACTTTTCCACCCACTAATTTCGGTTAAATATAATTTTATTACTTAATAATTTTCTCAGTTTTAATACACGATAACAGTTCATGCCCTAGTAAATGCTTACTAAATATTTACTTCGCTTTTTTTTCGGATATAAATTGGATGGCATTACATTTAAAATGTTTCCCAACAAATAAATCAACAAATATATAAATCAAATTATCATTTAAAATAACGTTTTACAGGAAAAAGAACAAAATGAATGTACACATTGCTTCTGCGTCGTTTATGTTTATTATAGAGTTCTAAAATATTTGTTACGACCGTAACACATCACGATTGTAAATATCCATTTTGAACTTATAACTGTATTACGAGAATTCTTTTTAACGTATTTTTAAATTTAACCGCGTGAGAAATGTCCGATTTGCTTACGGAATAAGAAACTTTTTCAGTTTTATTGTTTATTTAATTCTTAAAAATAACGTATTTGTTAAATCTGACTGGTAGGTATTAAGTCGTTCACATCTGATGGCTTTTTTTTTTATAAGAGTTCACCGAGGACATCTTATTGACTTTTTGTGAGAAAGCTTTAACGAAGTAGGACAAGACACGAGTGAATCTAAAATGGACGACGTAGGGGAAGGTTTTTGATGGATATTGGGTTGTAAAGGCTATTTAGTGTTTATATTGATCTGTAAAATGAGTGGAGATATAGATTTATATAATATAAATGAAGTATGCCGGCTTTGCTTAAAGTGTGATGGAACTATATTGCCGATTTTCGGTTTAGAACATTCATCCAGAGATTGCATACCTCTGTCTTGTAAAATTAAGGCTTGCGTTTCGGTCGAGGTTAGAAATTACTTTTATTTATTTAAATTTATTGATTTGATTCTGCTTCTAAGTATGTTTCTTGGTACATACCATCTTATATTTTTGTATAAAAGTATTAAATAGCATTAATGTTGATAATTATTCCATAGACATGTATTTGTTTACAACATAAGTAATTAATATGTCCCGTAGTAACGTTAGATCGGTGTTGGTGAACACAAAATTATGTCGATACATTTATAATTGACTATTTACGGAATAAGTAACGTTAATTTTCTTATTAAATCGAATATAATTATCCTATTTTAGTTACGAGAATTTTATTTACTATCCGATAAAATTAATAACGTGGGGCCTATAATATTGTTTATATTGTTATTTGTACTTTTAGGTATCGTGTCGGTCGACATTCTCGTACCGTTATATCACAATTTTTCTTATTTTGTAGATGTGACTTAATCCTCTCAAATATTATAGTTAGGCATTTGTTTTCACCTTTAATAAAAAATTCTCAAGTCAAAAAAGTAAATTATGGTTTACTTATTTTTACTTTCAGTGAAATATTTAGCTTTGCAGTTTAGGTAAACACTAGGTAGCGTTTTAATACATACAAAATCAAAGTGTATATCTTATTAAAAATTAATTAAATATGTTTTTCATAATCAAGTATGATAATTGTTTTGTAGCAATGATTTAAATGCAATTGCATTTAATTTCAGATAGTTTAATTAATAAATTTCACCAGTATTTATTTGATGAAATGAAAATATGACCGTAACAATCATTTACTAAAACAAAAAACAGAATTGTGGGTCTTGTTACAGACAGAAAAGGATTTTATTGTTGGATCTGTTATAAGTGATTAGGCCTATAAATTTCTGTAATATTAGGTAGGAAATTATATATTTATTCAGTGAATAGACACTTAGTTGTCAACAGGCCTTTTTTATTTAAAAAAAAATGCCAATTTTCTGTAATTGAGTTTGTTTGTAGTTGAATTTGATTTACTTTTTAAATTATTTATTTAGATATAATTCTTTAATGTTCTGTTAAAAAAAACTACCTCATCAAAACTGCACTGCTCAACTATAGTGATAAATTAACTTTTAAGAACTAAGAAAAGTATTTTCTTATACAGCCCGATCACTTAATTGATTCAATTAAAGGTTTTTTTTTGGTAATGATTTATAAGACAGTTCATTAAGCTTGAAGTAGTATGTCAAATATTTTATCCTTTTTGTCAAAGGAAAGTTTATATATTCTGATAGCTAATTAAAGCATACTTCTTGATGGCTACTAATGCCCTTAGAAGATTTAGTAATACTTATTCATGGTTTTTTTTAGCAGAAGAGACAGATAAGTTTGTTTTCACTATCCTTTCTGAACAACTGTAAACACCTTATGTAAAAGAGACATTAATTAAAATTGTTTTTTTAAGAGTTATATTAACTATATAGGAAATTGTATATAGAACATAATGAATGTGTTCCGTGCAAGGCTAAATATCACCTGAATTTAAGTGGGCTTAGCAAAATTGACATGTAGTAATATATAACTCGAAAAGGTAAGTTGAAACTGTTACACTCTTCAAATACCCAGAAAGCTTGATGAGGAATGCACATAATTTCAAGATAGGCACTATCATTTTTGGAATTGTCTCATGTCAGGTAAACAGTCTGACACCTCGACAGACAATATAGGCTTTTAATCTTTCTTGTGAATATTTTCTGTGAGTATTCAGATTCAGCAGTCCACTTAAAAAAAAATTTATGCATTGTAAAAGAGCTTTCTAAGGCTACTTCTCTTGCACATGTAGATAGTAAGAACTAAATAAAATTTTAATGGATTTATATTATAGTTTTTTTATGTTTGCCTGTAATGCAATTTTACAGTTAATTTGTTTGTGAAAAGTTAAATATAACAGCAGTTAAATCTATCTTACTGGGATTTTAAAATAAAATTATTATACAATTAAAATCAGTCATCTCTGTTGTTTGAGTTGAAAAAATGTCACTTTGAAACTTAAACCCAATGATGCAGCATATTAAAATTTGTGTTTGGTCCATATCAAAATAGTAGTGTTATGATTTTTTTTTATATAACTTCTCATGATTACTAAGTATAGGATAAGTTAAAAAATTTTCTCAAACTATTATTGGGGTTGGGATGTAAGAAATTCTTGTACTAATTAAGAATGTTTACAATCCAAAATATATACTTAACTCTTTTTAAAAGGTTTTTGTATTATGACAGTTATTTCTGTTCAGGACTGGAGTGTATCTTCAGGTTCAAAATTCATCACATCCTTTATCAGGCAGATTGATAATGTAATTCTCCATGTACTCTGGTGCTTAAAAAAAAAATGGCTTACATTTAAATGAAATTTTTCTATGAATTGCCACAAATCTACATTTTATATTTTATTATATAATTTTGACTATAATTTTTGTTTGAAATCTTTCAATCTAAATTACACAAGCCTGGGATGGTTGTGTTTTTTAGTTTTTTTTATAATTGATTATATATTTTTTAGTGCTGAATCCAAAAATAATCTTCATTTTTTTCATCATGTCAGGATTTTTTGCTAATCTCAAATTTAAAAATTTGTAAAAAGTTGAGAAATTGCAAAAATGTGATGCAATAAAATAGATATAAAACTTCTTTTTAATATTATATTAATTTTTCTGGCTTATATTATGCATTCTTATAGCTACACAGTTGAGTGGCCTGAAGAGGGAGGGGGAGTCATTGACCCATTAATTTCTAATCAAAGTTGCCGCAAAATAAGCCTCATTTCTGTTATAGTGCATATTTAAATTAATTTATTGTTTAATTAATTGTTATAAGGACACCTTATGCCTTTGGAAAACACTTCCTCTCTTCACCCGCCCTTAAGGACAAAGTATGTAAAATATTTACAATTCTATTCCATGTGTTGTACTTTCTTTGGACAGCTTATACTCTTGCATTGTGTTTTTCCATCTATGTTTTCTATAAAGTTCATCTCTGTGTAACATACAGCAATAGTCTGCCATCATTGTGGTAGTCCATTTTCCTTGGTACCTCCTTTCTGTTTATCTCTTCGGTAATGGCACCCTGTTTTTCAGGAAAATAGTCTGCATGTGGGAATTTAGGAAGTGAACCCTTAAGCTCATGGAACAGCCTAAATTTTTGTACTTATGCAGCATGTTTTCAAAGATTGATTTAAAGTTTGGAGCTTCTTTTTCTGCAATTTCCATTTTGTTTCTCAAAATTACCATTTTTGAGAATTTTTCTAATGTCTGGACCAGTAAAGATACCCTCTTTCAGTTTGATGTTTGATAAGATAACATTTACCTTCTTTTGGTAAGGCTTTGACATATTGCTTCATGAAGCCTAACTTGATATGCAGAGGTGGAAGAATTTTATTTGGATCTTTTGGAGCAAATTTTTGGTTCCGGGTTCTAATGAAGTTCTTTTTAGTCAATCTTTCCTTATCCAGTGATTTTCTCTGTCTCGGCTATCCCTTTGACACAAAAAACAAGTTAAAATTGTATATCCTCCTTGCTATCCTAGAATCATCGATATTATTCTGAGATCACTGGACATAATCCACTTATGATTGTCATATTTAATTTTATCGAGAACAAATTCCAGATTATGTAATCCTCTTTTAAATGGATAGAATGTCTGAAAGGTATTGACATACATATTCCCATTATAAGGAAGGACAACTTTGAGGCTTCTTTTGGATGAATCTATGAACAATCTCCAAATGGTACTTTTGTACAGAATATTAAATCTAGTCAAAAGTCCATGTACATCAGTACAGAAGACTTAATTCTCCTTCTTCCAAAAAATATGGAAGAAAGCAGGTTCTTTTCTAAGCCTTGAACCAAGCAATTCTGAATTTTCTTTGGTCAGGTGTAACTCTCAAACTAAATTGTTTAGTTTAGACTGTGAGTATAGCTCTGGTGTACAGTTATCTCCAGGTTCGTACTCTGTGATATTATCTTCATCTAAATCACTTATGGAACAGTCCATTTCAGATAAATATTCTGGTGGAATTTGCACTGGTACATCTGGACTGTGAGGAACCAGTCGTAAAGCAAATGGCGTATTTGGATAGACGATTCTTTTTTTATTCTTCAAATTGAAACCATAAACACTAGTCAAACAAAATAACAATCATTTGTGTGGATTTTGTTTCTCTCACCACATCATTACAACTCCAAATATGAATGCTTCTTGTTCGTCTTTTGACTACATCAAAGTCCTTTACATTGTAGCCAATGTAGTGGGGTGCCCAAGTTTTGTCTTGATCTCCTGTTTTCACTCCAAAATAACGTGTGGTACACTTGTCGAACAAAACTTGTTATATTTCTGTTTTGCCTTTCCACCATTAACTCAGCACAAATGTAACAAAAAGAATTTTCAGAATTTTTGCAGTCTCTTGAAGCCATTTTGAAAACGAAAAGTTTGCTTTATGGCCTGAAAATATATTTTCCACCTACATTGCATTTGATCATGGAAGACAAAAAACTCAATTTATACATGCTGATAGTTAAAACAGCACTGATAGTAATAGCACAGTGCATGAGTGGTGCAGATAGTTGCCAATAAGAATGTTAGAAATTGTTAATTTTACAATATTTAAAAGATTGCCTCCAAGTTGTATACTCGCAATCTCTGCTTCTTAAGAGATAAACTATGGCTGTGCTTAGTTTATTCTGGCAGTTTAGTGTAATCAGTTTTAGACTTCTGAACTTCTGATTACTTAATTTGAATACTTATACCTTTCTCTGTTTCTAGGCTTAGTACTGATTTTTCATCTGAACTTTTTAAACCATATATTCTTTATGTCAATAAATTTTTTTTTCCTACTTAGACTTCTTAATATTTATTTTTTCTGTACGTACCACTTAAGTAAATTTTTTTTTTTTTCCCCCTTCAAAATTAAATATATGATTTACAATATTGGAAATTATTAATGACACTTTCGAATTGTATGAAATTGTTCTTTTAAAATATCTTTACTTAATAATGCCACAGGTTCTTCATTAGTTATAATTGTTACTGTTACTTGTTATTAAAAGTGGTCAGGGAACCTCTTTTGTATTACTGAAATGTTATATTTGATCTGTGTTGTTTTTTTTTGTAAATATAATATGTTTATATGTTTCATATCTTTCTAATGAGTTAAGATAATTTTTTTTATGTAAAATATTTGCATTTTGTGGTTAAATACATGTTTATTCTGTTTCTTATTTGTAAAAATATTTTTTTTTCATAGTGTCTGTACATTAATATTCTTTGTAACTATAAGTAAATATACATCCACTCTGTATAGTGTGTATTTATTGCAGTCATTCTACTTTAATTTGTACATTCCTGTGATGTGTACATTTTGTTGTTTTACAGAAATTTCCATTTCTTGCCTCTTTTTACAGTTTTGAGAGCAACAATAGTATTCTTCCTGGGAATTTTGTATTATTATTGGTTGATGTATATTAGTATGTTAAAATATATAATTAATCTTATGATCAAGGGTCTGTGAATCAGGTTCATAAATTATAGTGCATCATAATATATTGTTTACTTAATTTTGATATTATGTATATTTTATTTTGTTATAAATGTGTTGTTTTATTATTTATTTGTTTACTTTAGTAGTTTTTTTAATAACTTTATTATATTTCATAACAAAAACTGAATCATATAAGCTACTGTAATAGTGATTTATGTGTGAAAATGTACATCATAACAGTACCAAAAACTTTTACGTTGCAACAGATTTTCTTTTACTGATAGTTAAACTAGGTTAGTTCTAATGCCTAACAAAACCAAATGTTCATCTAAATTATGGTATTTTCAGTTTAGTGATATTTCATTTCATTGTTACCACTATTTTAACAATGTAATTCTTTAAAATTATTGTTTGAGTTAGAAATGTGTATTTATGTAGAAGTATTCAGATTTGATGAAAAGTATATTAAATTTGAACTGGTCTTTTCATTTAAGTTGTGATCTGTTTGTGTATGAATTGAATTACTAGGTTTTTGTTGATGCTGTGCTAAGCTGGTTGAAGTTATGTTACAGTAGTGATGATCAGCATTCATTAAATCTTTTAAGCAGCATCCTGTTTATCTTATATAGAACTTCAGGCCATAGAAGCTTAGTTTATAGAAGCATTGTGTTTCATGAATGTATCACTTGTATCGTGGTTTACTTTTATATCTTAAAAGCTATGTTATAACATTTTTACATTATAATCTGTTTCTTTTTATGTAGGAGAAAGCCAGTTACTGTTGAATTAGGATTAATTTGTTTGGTATTGTAATTATTTCTAAAACTATCATTAACATAGTGCCAAAGTATGCTGTAGCAAAACTATAACAAACTTGTAACATTTGACCTGCAGATGGCCTCTCCTGCCTTCTCAGTGTTGCCTGCTCTTAATTTTACAGAGTTTATCTTTATGTTCTGTAGAAGTTACTAAACTTTCATTCTTTTTGTAAAATAGTATCACATTTTTAAATCTCACAGAATGTTTTTGAATGTACACTGGTCATATTCATGTTGCTGGTGACTTATAAAAAAAACTCTGTTTTTTAATTAATGTAGCTTGACTATGTTTAGCTTTAAAATTAAAAAATTGAATTTGTTTATTATGTTATTGTTTTTGAAGCACCACTTATTATATATTGCTTAAAGAACTAAATTCTTTTTTATTCTGTTTTTGAAAGTAGACATTTCACTACTGCATTATTGAAAAATCAGTCCCTTAGGTAAATCTGTAATGTTATTCTTGTGAAATTATAGGAGGTTACATGTATTAATCATATCAATTCAGGTAAATAAAAGAAATAAACTTATTTTATACTGTGATTAATTTTACAGTTTTGATTTATGCATTAATTAATTTTACAGTTTTGATTTATGCATTAATTAATTTTACAGTTTTGATTTATGCATTAATTTTGGTTACCTGTTATGTATAATGTTAATTTAATGATACTGTATTACTACTTTTTACAAGACTAGCACAATGTAAAAGAGTATTTCTGTTGCCTCATCTGTATAAATGTTATTCTTTGTTGGGTCAACACATTAATTCAGTGATTTAATTTTTTTTTTTTTTTTTTTTTTAAATAAGAGATATAATTCACTTGCAACGATAATTTTCACATTAAATAATATAATGTAAGATTATTTCAAAACTTCCATCATATGGGGACTAAATTAATATGCAAACTTCCAGATGATATGTAAAAGATGGCAAAGAACATAAATCATACAAAAAATATTTTTGATTGATAATGTATTCTATTCAATTTATGAATTCCTTTCCTCATAAAATTGGTTTATCAGAAAATTTTAATGTGTAAGCATCCCTGTTTTCAGGAGATTGCTATTTTAAGCAAAATATACCAAAGTTGGCAGTCATTACCTGATCTCCATAAGTATGAATTGTGTAGACCTGTATTCAGAAAATTAACTATGGTAATTTATCCTTGTGTTTGTATTTATGAATGTCTAATCTTTGAACTTGATAAATATAATTAATGGTCACTTGTTCTTAAAAAATAACATTATCCACCAGACAATGGAACTGTTTTCACATAACTCAACATGATACTGTGGTTTACAAGGTACTTGTGCTTTGTTGTGGTATTTAATAAATTGCCCAATCAATTGAATAAACTTCCCACAATTTTATCTAAAATAATAATTAGAAAACTTTCTTTTATAGAAACAATATTATTCTGTTTATGAATTTTTAAATTAATTAATATTTTAATAAACATGATTTATTTGTATCAGATTCAACACGTACATAAACATGTGCTCAAAATAATTTTCAATAACAGCTTCTGAATCATGCCATTTACTTAGCATACATTTTTACATTGTATGTACATACAATATAATAAAGTTCAGTACATTCAAAATTATACTAAGATCATTTTTAGGCCTATCACCACTGGCATGCCTTTTTTTCGATAACTGTCATGAACTTAAAACTGAGGAAAGGTGTATTTTTTAAAATAAAATAATTTCTTCTACCATTTTATTCTAATATAAACTGTATTTTTAAAAATATTTTTGTGCACCCTGTTTTTAAGACCAAAAAAATAAAAAAAAATTAAACTTTTTAAATAATAACTGAAAATAGAATTGTTTTTACTATAGATATTACCCTAAAGAAAAAAAAATTAGTAGTTTATGGAAAACCCATGTTACCTGTAACCACAGTTAATAATAAAATCAATACATGTCAAATCATCAAAAAGTTGAAATAAAGTAAAATAGTCAATAGAACATTAATATGCTTTGGTATCAAATTAAGTAAGATATTCTTAATAGTACTGAGATATATTGCTAATAAAAATCAGTATAATAAAAAAATGGCAAGTAAATCAATTAATTTATAAAATTAAACAGAGAAAAAATTCTTTTGTATTTTAATGCAAAAGTAAAACAAGAGTTTTTTTACATTTCAATTAAAGTAATTAAACTATTATTTGCAGTTTTAATCCACCATCCTTTTGCAATTTTTTTTAGATAAAATCATTATCCTGTCACTGTAGAACTTCTGTTTGTGGAAGAAAAACTGTGATAAGTGATCTGACAGTGCAAGGTCTGACTATACAGTAGAGCCAACATAACTTCCCGACCAAGCTCTCAGTTTTTGTTGTGTCATAGAAAATGTATAGGATCTTGCTTTGTCATAATGGTAGATGTCAACCTTTCCTGTCAATCAGTTCTCAATTGCTCAGCTTAATCTTCCAAGTTTTAACATCAGAGGTTAGAATCTATCATTTGAACCAGTGGCAGCAGCTTATAATGAATACCAATCCCACCACACACATAGCATCGTATTTTTGGCTTCAATCCTGGCTTTACTATCGTTTGTGGAGCTTCACCTTGCTTCGACCATGATCTTTCCCATTCATTATTGTCATACATGATCCATTTCTTATCGCCCATATGAACCATTTTAAAAACTACTTGATTTTGTTCCATCTCAACGATTTGCAGATAGAGATTTGATCCATTAAATATTTCATTTTTAAATCATGTGGGACCCAAAGATTGATTTTATTTTGCAACCAATCCTCTTCAAATAGTCAAAAATTGTTTTTCTATTAAGATTTAGTTAAACATTACTAACTTGCCAGTGTTGCTTCATTTTTTCCACAATTTTGATTTCTGCAATCACTGACCAGAGTGAGTGCATCATTGACAAAATTTAAGGATTGAAAATGCTTGAAACAGCTTTATGCCACACCTCTCTCTTTTTCTGTTTAGCCTCCAGAACTACCGTAAGGTATTACTTCAGAAGATGATATGTATGAATGTGATTTGCGATGTCGCATTAACCACTAGACCAGCCCAGCTACTGATTTTGAAGTTGCGAGTTCTAAGGTTCAAATCCTAGTGAAGGTAGGTTATTTTATACGGATTTGAATACTAGATTGTGGATACCAGTGTTCTTTGGTGGTTGGGTTTCAATTAACCACAATTCTCAGGAGCAGTCAACCTGAGATTGTACAAAACTACACTTCATTCACATTCATACATATCATCCTCTGAAGTAATACCTTACTTAGTTCCGGAAGCTAAACAGAAAGAGAGAGAGAGAGAGAGATACTGATACTACATTGTGTGCATAACATAAATTTTTTTTAGCACCTTAAGTCACATTCTTCCCTTTTTGTTTTAATAAAATTGCAAATTGTTCCAAATTTATTCTCACTAATTTTAATGGCACTATTTAAAATAATTTTTAAATAAATTAACAATTATATCAATTGTTCTAAAAAATTCTCTGTGATATCACTTTTCAAAAGCACCAAAATGTTGCCAGATTTGATTAATATTATCAGAATTATGTGATCCTAAAAACCATTGATTGGGAGAATGTGAAGAAACATTTTCTCCAACTCGTTTGTGTGTGTGTGTGTGTATGTATGTGTGCATGCATGTGGTGGGCGCATGTGTGTGTATATAATGATGATGATAATATGTATGCTAGATTAAAAGAAATAAAAAAATAGGTAATAAAGCTACATTATAATAAAATACTCATAAAATTTAAAAGGAATGCCTACCTGATTATAAAACTGCGTTCAAAATAGATAATAAAGATTACATATAATGATATTAAAAATAATTCTGGTTCAAATAATATCTCCAATAAAAGAGACGTATACAAATTAAAACGTAATGAAAAAAGATTGATTGAATGAAATTCAAATATGTGTTTTTTTTTGTCTTCAGTCATTTGACTGGTTTGATGCAGCTCTCCAAGATTCCCTATCCAGTGCCAGTCGTTTCA